>JACCIY010001724.1:0-14288 GCA_025506505.1 Flaveria sonorensis
AGCACACCAGCTGGTGATGGTGCTCCACAACCTCTCTCTGGTAGAGCTTGACTGTTGAACCAAGCAATGAAGGCCAAAGCTCTCTCCACCTGAGTCACCAAGGCTGTACGTGACAAAGGGAAGAGGAAAATGACCTCCGAGGAGTTAGAGGAGGAGAAGAGAAAGAGGAAGAGGAAGCTAAGGTAGAGAGTTCAGGAGGGTCCTCAAGCTTCATGCAAGCTGCTATCGAGCTGCCCCAGGCCAAACACTCAAGATGATAAGTTGAGGGCAGCTAGGAAAAACTAGCTGGGGATCAGGAACTATAATATTGATGAACTCATATCTCTCCCCTTAGAAGAGTTGAATGAGCTGGCTGACATTGAGCTGTCAAAGGAGAGGAGGGAGGCAAAGGATGCAGCATTACTCCTCAAGATTAAGGAAGAAAGGAGACTGAAAAGGCTCTACAAACATGCTCCTGTCCTCTCCCCAATTCAAGAAAGTACTGAGACAGAGACTGTGGCACATGCACAACCTTAGGTAGATAGGGAAGCTGAAAGAATGAATATGATCAACTACTTGAGTGCCACAGGACTCTATCAGGCAGCTGCACTTCTTCCCTTATCCTTTGAGTACATAGAGTTTGAATATCTCAAGCAGGTGGAGGAACAAGCCACAAAAGAAAGAAAAGTTGCTAAGAGAAAGTTAAGGGAAGAAGCTGTAGGTCAAGGGACATCATCCACAAAAGCCAAAAGAAGTCTGAAGATAGACAAAGGATGATGAGCTTCTGAAGCTGTACGGATTCTCTGGAAGGAGGCTTGGTCCTATGTCTCTATCAACCATGGATGAGCATACAAGAGTGATCAAGCAGAAGATTAAAAGGAGAGAGCTTGTAGATTTGCATTCTCCACCAAGTCCAGCTCAACCTGAAGTTGAGGTGAAGGTTAAACCCTGAGACAACACAACCTGATCCTAGAGCTGTATCTCAGCCAACTTCATCTTCTGATCCTTATCAGGGTTCTCCTCTCCTCCATCTGAACCTGTGAGAGAAGAGATCCCAACTGAAAGGGACACAACAAACAATCTGGTGCTGAAGACCAGTCATCTCAGTTGAAAACTTCAAAGAGGAGGAAAAGGATGGCCAGGAAAAGTGTTTCAAAGAAGAAGAAAACCAAGGCATCCACCTCCACACCTTAGGAAAGAGCATCCCGAGGAAGTGCATGAAGAGGCTGCTTAACCAACTCCTATTCAAGTAGAGCCTCTTGCCATTGGAAGACCCATCTTGTCCTGGAGTTTTGCTGCCAATCTGGACAGATGGTATGTCTCAGAGATCAAGGAGGTCAAGATGTCTACTTCTGGCAAGACATGCTTGATCTTCCTTTACATGATCTCTATAACATGAGAAGATATTATAAAAGTCTAAAGGATCCTGACCAAATGATGAAGAGAGGCTTGGTCTTGATCCTAATAAGGACTATCAACATCTGAAGCATTCTCTGTTTTGGTAGCATCAGCCTAGGGGGAGTTTGTAAGGTAATATCAGAAGATTATAAGGCTGATGCAACCAAAGAAGCCAAAACAACCAAAGGTCTTCCTGCATGCATACACTGGACGTACAAAGGTAGAAGTGCTTCGGAAGTTTTACACACTACATCAGAAAATACTCTAAGTGTAAAATCTTACGAAGCCAAAGTACAAATCTCCGAAGCCAAAGATGAAGTCTTCCGAAGCTTCAGAGACAGTCTTCCGAACCTATTTTGCTATGAAGACTGATTTCTTCTGAAGACAGAGAAAGACATGCTTTCTCTGATCTACTTTACATAAAGCTGACACACTTTCTGCTGCAACTCTGAAGACTCACCAACTTGTATGAGTTGGTGAAAAGTCCATGCTTTTGTAAACTGTAGATTAAGGTCTTTGTCTGTAACTTCTACTTTGTACCTGTAAACCTTTTGTAATAGAAAAGGATGTGAGCTATGGCATGTCATAGTCACTAATCAAAAGGCAATCTGCCTTTTGACTTTAGATTGATCTTGTTGTCTAGATAAGTCAATTCCAACTGTCCTTCTAAGTATTGACAGTTGCAGGATGTAGTATAAAGAGTCTCAGGTTCTTGTAATTTAGATATGCTTTGTAACACTTGTAATAGAACTTGAGAGCAATATACAACACTCCTTGAAAACCATATTTCTGTGTTATTATTGCTTGTTCTGTCTCATTACTTACTTGTGTTCATAGTATCCTCATAATCAAACTTGGTTCCCTATTTGAACTGTTAAGTGTTCCAAGTCTCTCCTCATTTGAAACTGATTGTGTTAGGCACCCTTACCCGGTCCTGATACCAAAAGTCCAAACAGTCACTGAACCTGGGAGTTCCTCTCAGAGTATGGACATAGAGGATTCACCACCCTCTCTTGCAATAGTCCATACTTAGCAACCTCCTCAAGTTTACATGGATGTAGACTCTCTCATTCAAGGTCTATTCAAGGAGGGTATACCCAGAGCCATGTCTACCCCATCTCCCCACTTTGAGAACCCAATAATAGGATAGAGTTATGACACAGAAAGAAGAGCTCTCATCAACTCTAGAACTCAGGGTCAACAAGAAACTTTCAACTTTTCAAACCTGAGTTTCTATGAGTGCATAAATCTGGTTGATCTTCCACTTGTCAACCCAAGCCAAAACAGACAAGCTGGAAGACTAGCAGACTGGATACAAGAAAGGATGCTAGAAGAGTTCAAGATGAGATCAAGATTATATAGACAGAGGATAGGAGGTGAGATCTTTCGTCAACTGGATGTTGAGATGGACCCCAAGATTAGCTTCAAAGGGAAAACCTTGACTTGTAAGGCCCCGTTCCCGGGACGCTTACAGCTGGACCGTCATTACATAAAATATTTAAAACATACATTACTTTTTGCAGTGGAATTTAAAAACGTTCGTTGGTAATTAAAAAACATTTCATCACATTACATCATTGTTACATTTCAAAATATGACATTATAACAAAACGAGGATGCAATTCTCAAAAGTTCCCCAGTAGCGTATGCATCCATGCCTGCAACTCCTCAGCATCAACAAAATACCTGTCAACTATCATGCATACAAAAAGTCAGCGACGCTGAGTGAGTTCTAGTTTTATAAATAAAATACTTTACTTTCGTTAAATCATAACCTTCATAATCGTACGCGATCACACATCATACGTACACGTTGATAATAATTATTATTATCTTCATCATCGTTCATTCATTCGTTCATTACATCTTTTACCATTAATCAGATCCTGTCTCATGCAATACCCCGACTCATGTCTGAAGACCGATACTGTGCCGGGGCCTGTAAACAAACCCCCGACTCATGTCCGAAGACTGATATTGTGTCGGGTCCTGTAAACAAACCCCGACTTATGTCTGAAGACCGACACAGTACCGGGGCGAGCATCACAACATCATTCGGGTCAATCTCAAGGATTATACCCCCATACGAGTCATTATTAGACTCCCTGTGTGCATCCTTCGGGTTAGCTAAACCGCACACAGTTGAGCTAATGACAACATGGTCGTGCACCTCCATTCAATTTGCTTGTAAGACTTTCATTCATTTGTTACGTTCCACTTTTTATTATCGTTATCTTTCACTTCGTTACATAAGACTTTACGTATGCACATTCATACATCATACCATGTAAAGTCATAACATAATACATAATGTATTACATAACATAATACATACGTTTGAAAACCGTTTAACGAAGAAAGATAACACATCACCATACACACACACATCATAAACCTCAACACATCATCATGCATACATCAAGCATAAGCCATCACATCACAACGGGACCTATCTCAAACATCTACCTCTTAAAACCCCTTAGAAAATCCTAAGTCCAAAATGAGGCACATGGAACATTTCAGGCGCATGAGCATAAAAATTCTAAGTAAAAACAGTCTGGGTACTTTAGCACTATGCAGGCGCATGAGCCTGCTCAGGCGCTTCAACACTTAACCATAGGAGCAATCTTGGGTGCATGGGTACTATTTAGGCGCATGGCCAACACTTAGGCGCATCAGCACTTATTCTGGGCGCATGAACTACTGTTCAGGCGCATGTCCACTATTTGGGCGCATGACCTTGGGCGCATGAGGACAGTTAGGCGCATGAGATAAGTTGGGCGCATGGGAACTTTCTGAACATTCTAAACTACCAAAGACACCCAATTAACATTCTAACACTACCCAAACACAGATCTAACATACTAAGGCCCTTAAAACATACTAATAACCATTCTAACCACCAAAACAACATCAAAATAATAAATCACAGAACATCATTCGAACAAATTGCAGAAACATTCGGTTAACTCTTTAAAACGTTTATTCGGTGTGCATAATAGCCCCCAAGAAGTTGAAAATCAGTAAAAGAAGGGTTCTAGAAACTCACCTTGAAGCAGATCTTCGAACTAGGCACTTCCACCAGCAATTTCAACTCCAAATTCCCGAAAACAAGCACTAAAACATCAAGAATTTCGGTCAAGAAGTTGCGAATTCGGTTAAAACCGAACATATACTTAAGAAACTTACCTTTGCAGCTCCTTCTTCCTCTTTCTCTCTCTAAAACCGAGAGCTTCTTCTTCTTCTTCTTCAACCGAGAGCAAAAAAAGCAGATTTTGCTTTTGAAGTGGGCGGCCATACCTCCATTCTTATTAAAATAATAAGTTTTGTCCTTTTTATAACTTTAGCCCCTCCACTTTGTGTCCATATTTCTTTCTTTCTAGATACTTTCATTTTCTCTTCTTTTAAATAAAATTCGGGGTGTTACAAGTCCACCCCCCTTAAATAGGTTTCGTCCCCGAAACCTGTCGCTTCTCTTACAGTTACGAGTGATGTTGTATCACCTCTTCCTTGATCTTATACGTAGGCTTAGTCCCCTTCTGGGCTCCACTGTACTCGCATAAGTGGAACCACCATTCTCCTTAGCCCTTCTCTTCTTTCTACCAGAAACGGCCACCCGTTGCTTCTCGTAGTAGAATCCTTTATTCATCTCAGTATTCTCTAGTGGCACGATCATATCCTCATCGGTTGAGCACTTTCTTAGACGAGATACATGGAACGTTGGATGACTTCCACTTAACACGTCGGGTAGCTCCGGTCGACATGCCACTTCTCTTACCTGAGCAACAATTCAGATTAGTCCTTTATACCTCAGTATTAACTTTACCCACTTTCTAAATCGTGTGACCTCCTTTTTCCAAAACGAGGCCTTCATCATTACTTCACCGCCGTAGGTCAGCACCGAACTCTTGTCGGGCGCAGTTGATCAAACCACCTCCTTGCAACGCTTGTTGTTTGTCTCATAGGTTACTGGCCAATTCACCCGGAGGTGTACGTCTATCGACCTACGTCTGTCCTGAACAGCCTAGCAGGAAATACGCGCTCTCTCAATTCTATCGCGCAATCCTCTAAGGCATCAGGTAACCTAGTGGACTTACCAGTAGCAATTTCTACATCAAATGGTTCATCGATCATTCTACTCCTAGCGTGCAACTTACCATAAAAGGCAGCAAGAATGAAACTACAACTAGCACCACAATCAAAGCATAGATGCACAAATTTAAATTAGCAGAAACGTACCTGACGTAGAGTCCACTCTAGCCTCCTCCCGGTCATAGCGAATGCTCTGACCTTCATCCTCTGCTCTCCTTCCTCACACCGGAGCTTCCTGCCCTCGACTTCTAGCAGTCTCTGCTCTTATGTCCAGTCTCGCCACAGTCATAACATTTAGCCATGTGACAATCCCTCGCCCTATGGCCCTCTCTTCCACACTGGAAGCAAAAGACGTTCGATCCCACCTGCACTCCCCCACGTGACCTCTACCACACTTCTTGCATACCTCTTCCCTCTCAGTTATCCTCTTCCGATCATCGAACCTCATCGTCTTACCTCCAGCCACAAATTCACCATCATCATTATCCCGCCTTCCGTTCCCACTCTTATCATAACCTCACTCCTCTTCATCCATTATAGCCACCGCCTCTCGCTCGTCATACAGCCTCCCTGATAGGTCGACCACCGATATAAACGTACCTAGCCGGGCAGCGATCAGATGTCTGCGGATATCTGCTGGCAGACCTTGAATATACCTTTTGATCTTTCGTGACACAGGCGTCACCTGATCTGGCACCAGCCTTGCCATCTCGTTGAACTTCGTGGTGTACTCCTGATGCGTCACGGTTCCCGCCTCCAACTGCAGGAACTCCCTCTCCACTTTGTCCAGCTCCCTATGAGGGCAAAACTTCGACCACCAACCTTTTTAGCTCCTTCCACTTCATCCTCCCGACTGCCCTGGTACCCTCAGCCTGGACAATGTTGTCCCATCAGCATAAGGCCGAGTCCACGAACGAGTGGGTAGCAAACTTCACCTTCTGATCCTCACGGCACTCGCTGATGTCAAGTACCGCTTCCATCTCTCTCACCCAACATTGTGCAGCCGCAGCACTCCCATTTCCATCAAACATCGGGGGCCTACACCTTTGGAATGCTCCATAGCTGCATCCCTTCATAGTCTCCAGCATAGCTTCCTCCTCCTCCTCATCGTCACTGGAGACAACCATGTCAGCATCGGGTTGCTCCATATCCCCAGAACCTCCAGCTTCACCTCCTAGCCGTGCGGTTCTCCTCCTCTCCTCCTCTTTTTTCTCGTCATCCCTCACATCACGGATAACTTCAGTCACTACAGATGGCAGAATCGTCTGCATGACATGGTGAACCTCCTCAACCATCGCCTCCTTCACTGAGGCTCTCAGATTGGCGCTCTCATCAACGCCCTCGTGCTGACGAACCTCGGCATCTACAGGGGTTGTTTCAGCAGCCCTAAGCCCTCTCCTTGTGGCACGTGTTCCAGCACCACGTCCACCATGCACTCCACCTCGGGAAGCCTCAGAAGACCTACCGCCAGCCATCTAGAACACTACAAGATTCAAACACCAACACGGTCAATCAAGGTAATAGCTCGAGTTATGTCAAGTATAGTAAGTCCCTAATCACAGTGGCCAGTTGTGATTAGCCACTTACTTTACTCTCCATTCCCTAAGCATTTCTATCCAGACTACATCAGTATCTAAATCTACATAAAAGCACATAAGCCACATAACATGCGCATATAATACCAGTTAACATTAACTTACATAAAACCTTTACCTATAGGCACGTAGCTACTAGGACTGGCATCCCTTTTTTTGTCCCATTCTCAGTTTAAGATTAGGTTTTTGAAAATATTTACCCAATTCTCTTAAACTTTATCTCTGATACCAACTTGTAAGGCCCCGTTCCTAGGACTCTTACAGCTGGACCGTCATTGCATAAAATATTTAAAACATGCATTACTTTTGCAGTGGAATTTAAAAACGTTCGTTAGTAATTAAAAACATTTCATCACATTACATCATTGTTACATTTCAAAATATGACATTATAATAAAAAGTGGATGCCATTCTCAAAACGTCCCCAGTAGCGTATGCATCCATGCCTGCAACTCCTCAGCATCAACAAAATACCTGCCAACTATCATGCATATAAAAGTCAGCGATGCTGAGTGAGTTCTAGTTTTATAAATAAAATACTTTACTTTCGTTAAATCATAACCTTCATAATCGTACGCGATCATACATCATACGTACACGTTGATAATAATTATTATCTTCATCATCGTTCATTCATTTGTTCGTTACATCTTTTACCATTAATCAGATCCTGTCTCATGCAATACCCCCGACTCATGTCTGAAGACCGATACTGTGTCGGAGCCTGTAAACAAACCCCCGACTCATGTCCGAAGACCGACACAGTACCGGGGTACGCGACAAGGACCTCGTCTCTGTTTGCAACACCCCCGACTTATGTCCGAAGACTGATACTGGGCCGGGGCCTGTAAACAAACCCCCGACTCATGTCCGAAGACCGACACAGTACCGGGGCGAGCATCACGACATCATTCGGATCAATCTCAAGGATTAGACCCCCATACGAGTCATTATTAGACTCCCTGTGTGCATCTTTCGGGTTAGCTAAACCGCACACAGTTGAGCTAACGACAACATGGCCGTGCACCTCCATTCAATTTGCTTGATCTTCCTTTACAAGATCTCTATGACATGAGAAGATACTATGAAAGTCTGAAGGATCCTGACCAGATGATGAAGAGAGGCTTGGTCTTGATCCTAATGAGGACTATCAACATCTGAAGTACTTTTCTATTTTGGTAGCATCAGCCTAGGAGGAGTTTGTAAGGTAATATCAGAAGATTATAAGGCTGATGCAACCGAAGAAGCCAAAACAACCAAAGGTCTTCCTGCATGCATGCACTAGACGTACAAAGGTAGAAGTGCTTCGGAAGTTTTACACACTACATCAGAAAATACTCTAAGTGTAAAATTTTCCAAAGCCAAAGATGAAGTCTTCCGAAGCTTCAGAGACAAAGTCTTCCGAAGCTTCAGAGACAAAGTCTTCCGAAGCCATTTTGCTGTGAAGACTGATTTCTTTCAAAGACAGAGAAATACATACTTTCTCTGATCTACTTTACATAAAGCTGACACACTTTCCGCTGCAACTCTGAAGACTCACCAACTTATATGAGTTGGTGAAAAGTCGATGCTTTTGTAAACTGTAGATTAAGGTCTTTGTCTGTAACTTTCTACTTTTGTACCTGTAAACTTTTTGTAATAGAAAAGGATGTGAGCTATGGCATGTCATAGTCACTAGTAAAAAGACAGTCTGCCTTTGACTTTAGATTGATCTTGTTGTCTAGATTAGTCAATTCCAACTATCCTTCTAAGTATTGACGGTTGTAGGATGTAGTATAAAGAGTCTCAGGTTCTTGTAATTTAGATATGCTTTGTAACACTTGTAATAGAACTTGAGAGCAATATACAACACTCCTTGAAAACCATATTTCTGTGTTATTGTTGCTTGTTCTGTCTCATTACTTACTTGTGTTCATAGTATCCTCATAATCAAACCCAGTTCCCTATTTGAACTGTTAAGTATTCCAAGTCTCTACTCATTGTGAAACTGATTGTGTTAGGCCCCTTACCCGATCCTGCAAAGAGTTTGGGTTAAAAATAAAAAAAAAAAATCAAATTTGAGAAGTTATATTGCAAAAATATAAAAAACTTTTGGTTAATAGTGAAAATTCAAAAAAAAATTTGAAAAACCCCCTATACATAAAGTGCAACATCATTATACGTAGAAAAATTACAAATTAATATTATATAACTTGGATAATTACGGTGTTAAACAAGACTAAAACACCATCAATTTTAATAGAAATTTTAATTGAAGTTAATAGAGTGAATGAAAATTATAACATTCGGTAAACTACAGTTTTAAAACTAAAGTTTTTAGATTGAAATGATAATTTTAATGAAAGAACGAAAATAATTTTTTACTCTTAATGTAAAGGAAGATCGGTGATAAACACTGGAATCGATGTTCACTCTTTACTATTTACTGGCTAAGGTACAATCAATTATTGCATGTTTTCTTTTCTCTCTTTCTTTTTCTTTTTTTTTCTTTTTTTGATTTTTTCTATTTTTATATAAATATGGTTCTAGAGTTTTAACAAATGTGTGCGCGCTTTGGTGGTAAAGCGTGTGAAGGATGATGCTAACATCTAGGGTTCACTTCAGCACCACCCTCTTGTAATACTTACAGGATGATTAGATAAACTTATCTCTAATTCATATTTACGCAATATTTATGAATCTTATTAACTCTAACATCATGATTTTTAATGGTTTAATATTCTTATATCAAGATCGGATGTTATAAACGTACTACCATTATTGTATGCATATTTTATTGAGGTTTTGACGTTAACTTTCTACATGTTCTTTTTATTAATGTTATTTTTAGAAAACAATTTTTATACAATTAAAAAAAATTTCTAAAACATCTAACTTTTTTTAAAATATAAAATATTTTAAAATTGGTATTTTTAAAAATAGATTTTTTTATAAACTAAAAATAATTAAAATTAGGAGTTATAATAAAAAAAAATTTAAAATAATATTTTTAATATGGTTTGTTTTGAAAAAAAATGTTTAACTTTTTTTGGAAAGAGAGTTTAAAAATAAAAGTTTAAAAATTAATATCGTTATTTTATTACTTATAGTTATTACTCATATATATTTAATCATATTTTATTTTAGATATCATTTTATACTTCATAAAATTTTATTATATTTAATATTTTATTTTTTCAGCCCGTATAATACATAGGTTTACTAAAATTAGTATTAAATAAATAATAATCAACAACTAATCAGAGATATTATGAACATTTATAGCCTGATCTAACCCGATTCAATACTATATCTCTATATTGATTACAGGTTCAAAATAATTTGAAATTGATCTAATTATTTCACATAACTTTTCAGTATATATTATTCAAATATTAATTTCTTCATACTAATATCATCACACTCACTCAATATCTAGCTCACGATTTGACCCGTCAAAAATATTTCTTTTATGCCTAAAAGAAGACAGTTTTCTTTGACTGTATAATTCGCTATGACAATAAACAAAAGTTAAGGTCAATATCTGTCAAGTGTCGGTTTATACTTGAAAGAGCCTATTTTTAAGCATAATCAACTTTATGGCATCTTGTCATAAGTTAAGAGTAAAGATGAATTGAAACTTTTAGCTTTAGATAATGATTGTAAACCTACTAATGTTATTACAAACATTATTAAAGTGTATTAATAACAAACTCCAAAATGAATGTGAATACTTTCGGTGATTTGCATTCAATGTCAAATATGACTTTATTTTTAAGATAAAGTAATAATTATAGTCGTTTTTAAATACACAAAACTTCTAGTAAAACTCCCTCTTTGCCCTTTTATTTTTTGAAAGGTATATGTACGACATTGTTTTGAATGATATGTGTTATTTTAATCGGACTCGTTTATTCGATTTTCAGTTGGGATCACAACCCCTTCCCTTAAGAGAAACCTACAATTAGAAAAACTCACTGGCTTAACCCACAGTAGTTTTGCTTCATGTGAGACTTGAATTTAAAACTTTTTTTTTTATTTAATTGTATTGGGTACTTCTTACGATCAGCAGACTTTAATGTGAATCAAAATAAAGATCAAGATTTATAGGTCAACTACTTTGGTCGCTCCACTAGAAACAGAGAATTTTCTTTCTCTCGACGTTGTGTTAACTTGACAAAGTAAATCGAGAACGACAGCGTTTACCGTTGTTAAAATTGAAATTTGACCATTCGGTCCACACACTAATTATAGTAGCGATGAAAACCGGAAAAAAAAAAATTACATCGAAACGTTATCCTTTATCCACTATACCATTTCACATAGGAAATTTTATCCAAAGATACAAACAAATATTTTACATTTTCGGTTTAATCCCTCAATGTCACGTATACGTATAGTACTTCGGTTAAATTTCGCAACTATAAATACATGTTTGATTCTGTCCTTGTAGGTTTGAGTGCAATATACAATTTACACGTAAATATGATCAATATCGGGTGAGTGGATACAATTTACACGTAAGGTCGCTATATATATGTTATCTGAACAAGACTGAAAACCACAGTTTGCAATGAAAAGCTAGAAGTCTATGAGTCCCACATTATTAAATGCAATGACGTGTGTGTTTCAGGTTATGTGAAAATGCTAAGAAAAAACAAATGAATCTTTTAAGTAGTTGACTAGTTTTAAGGTCTTCTTTGTTTTTATTATATTCACTAGTGTGTGAAAATTTGTATGGTTTAGCTGTGATTACTTTATATTAGTACTCAACACAAGTTTATAATATATATATATATATATATATATATATATATATATATATATATATATATATATATATATATATATATATATATATATAATATATATATATAATATATATATATATATATATATATATATATATATATATATATATATATATATATATATATTGAACAGCTAATTGGATCATGACGAGGCACTTGCCTACCCGATTATCTCTATTACTCAAATATTAAACTTGAGATCACCCTCGAGAGAAAACTCACATTAAGTAAGAAAACTCTCTGACACATCTGGAACCCTCTTTATTTTTGTCACAGGTTAGACTTGTATCAAATACCTCCACCTATTTTTATAAGATTTTGGTCGTATATATACTTTTTAATTCTCCTAGATGATAAAGAAGTAGATAGATATTGTTACAAAAAAATATTGGTGTGTGGGATTTATCAATATATTTTAAAATCTGTTGGTCACAAAAATATGATTTTTTAATATTTGAGATACTTTTTTTTTAGTTTTTACATTTAAAACATGATATTGTTATAAATTTTATAAATAATAATTGATATAAATTCAAATAACAATTTTTTTATAAATAATACTTATATAATAATTTATAAATTATTGTTGTTGATATTAATTAAATTGATTAAAATATACAATATTAATAAAAATAATTAAACTTATCAATGAAGGCTTAATATTCTTAGATTACTCGTACATCATTTTGGATGAAAAATAATAAATATGAACAAATCACATAGAGAAAAAAGACAATTCACTCTTATTAAAATTAACCATTTTGTCTTCCCTAATATGCTATATATGTATTATAGATTTTTTTAACAGCCAACGAATACTGTAAGTCGGTCACCGGTAAAACCCTTTGACGAAATGCCACTCACGTCTGTGAACACAGACACCGTTGGAACCATGTCGGCCCATTATTCCAGAGAAAGTCCACCATTTAAAGACCCACTATGGTAAAAAATCGGTCCACTTGGAACATATTACACCATGTGAGAGTGATCTCATGACCTGTACTTTAGAAAGTCATACGTGTCTCATCCTAACCAATTATAAATTATAGATAGTTTTGAAATGATAATTAGAAAACACTACTAATAAGATCTCATGTTGCGACGGAAGAATAAAATCATTGAAGAAACTAACGCCGTAACTTTTAAAATATTGTATTCACCAATAAATAGATGTCATAAAACTACACTTATATATTTCTACTTTTTTAAATAGTAGTTTCTTACTCTTATATGATAGTTAACATTATACTTGTAAGTATTTAAACGTACGATCATCGTAATCAACATCACTGTATTACAATTCAATAACATATACTACCAGGTATTATAATATTGCTCTGATCCTCACAAAAACAAGATAGGGTGAGGTTTTATACGGCGCGAGCCGAGGATAAATAACAGTCACGTCTAAAAACTGAATATCAGAATATACTAAAAAGATAATATAAATACAAATGTAAATAAAGACAATAATTGCTTCTTGTGTCAGCCTCGTGAACATATACTCAATTAGTTGTTTTCTGCTCTAGTTCTGGGATGGATGTTCACGTTTTCTTAAAAGTAAAAGTAGCGTGTGTGTTAGTTCATGAATTTAATAATGAAGAAATAAAACTAAAGTTAACATTGGAGTCACGCATAATATTTATGTATAATATTTTATAATACATTTTTATCAGGGCATAATTAACAATTCATTTAATTTTTAAGATACATACTATGGTATTTTAGTATTAGTTGTAGGATTTTAATAATTCTAACTTTCATTTATTGGTCAAGATTAATCTCAACTCAAAAAATATTTACATATACTCCCAACTTTGAGTTTATTTTCCTCCAACGATCCCTTATTAATTGAGAGTTAACACCGTTAGTTTTCTGATGAGTGAACCACTTGTATGGCCAAAACACTAAGTAGAAAGTTAAGATCAACTATCAGGTCCATCAACCTGAAACTTCTGCACCATGAAACCCATCAATCTCTACCACATGTTCTGAACTACTTGACTCGTTGGAGATAGATTTCAGGTGATAATGGGGGATGGACACCGAAAAACGGATCTGATGAAGGCTAGGCCGCGCGACGAAGTTTAAAAATGACTCAAAGTTTGCCTCATTCATCAAAAAAACTCACGATGGTTAACTCTCAGTTAGTAAGAGATCATTGGAGAAAAATAAGCTTAAAGTACGAGGTCTGTAAACATTTATTGAGTTGGGATTAATTCTGTTCAATAACCAAAAGTTGAGTTATTAATATCTAATAACCCTTTAGTATTTGATAATAGAACCCGCGTTGCTCGGTTTTTAAACGACCAAGTTTGAGCAGACTTGCGTTTGGTTCATGAAGATCTCTACTTTGATGACCCAGACATTCAACAACCTATAAATTAGTCATACATTATAATCAAAAGATTTTCAGCAATGAACAGTTCTGCTG
>JACCIY010001759.1:0-19395 GCA_025506505.1 Flaveria sonorensis
CTAATCCTGAAAACATGATAACTGTTGAGCTCAGGCTGTGGCTACAATCAAGGATTATCCAAGAAAGAGATTAAACAAATTGCAAACCGAGTCTCTAAGAATTGTCAAAAGTTTTCAAGAGACAGAAAAGCAAAAAAAAGAAAATGATTGTGCTTGACATGGATAATCTTCAATATTTAGAGATTACAAAGAGTACTAGAATCTTAAAGCCTCAAGAAATTAAAAAAATGGAATTAGTGAAAAGTGGTCATGAAAAGAAAAAAGAATTGATTGAGATGTTCCCAGAGACTGAGAAGCAAGCATACCAAGTCTCGGTTAAACAAAAATAACTATGGAATAAGGCTAGAACTGCATGAGATTTAGTCAGCAATGTACTGCAAAAAGGCCAATTCATTTGTGAATTGCTCAATGAAATGATTGTGCCGGATAACACAAAGAATGTTAAGATAGTTGCATGGAAGTATGATGAGATCTTTGATGCCTTTCAAATCAAACGTGTAAATGCTATCTGTAATGTTTATCATTTTTACACAAGCATCATAGCTTTGCCAGTGCAAGATCTAAAGGAGTTAAATAAGTTGCCATTAATCAATCCTACAAAATCAATTCGAGGTGCAAATTTTGTTAAATTCTAAATCGAGGAATTACCAGAATGGACTCTTATTTTAAAACCAGATGTGATGAAGAAGATAAAGAGAATTTCAAGTCATTAAAAAGCAAAAGGAAGATAGCTGCTCATCCAAAAGAAGAAGAATAGTTTTTGGATGCATATAGTGATTTGTACTTTGAAAAGATCAGTAACCCGGGCTTGAAGGTGATAGATGGCACTCAAACATCAAAACCAATTTTAAGATGATTCTATCATGCTGACTTGTTCTAGTTGAAGCTGGTTCGTAACTTGGAAGACTGGGATCAAGATATGATTTCATTATTTGGGTTTTTGAGCTTAAACTTCTACATCCAAGTTATATTTCTTTCTTGTCTATCCAAAAGTTTGATCGTGTTGCGTCAGAAGCTGCAGAAAATGACAGAAAATATCTTATGATAATTATGAAGGTAATGGATGCTGCAATGGAGAGAATTTCATTGCGAAAAGCTCTAGCATATGCGAACATCGTGAAGAAAGACATAAAGTTTATTGATTTTATGAGATTTCAACCAAAGGCGTGTTGGAAATTCATTCTCACGATTATCCTAAACCTTTTGAGTTCTACGCCAACATTGATATTGCAGGTCTGACAAAAGAAACTTTGGATGTAATGGACAAAATGGAGATTAAAACCAACGAATCAAAGCATGAGCAAGCTATACTTGCAAAGAAGTTCAAGTCAGCTATAAAGAAAGCGTTGCGTGAGTTGGATCTTTACAAAGAAAATCCGGTGTTCAAAATTAAAAAAGAAGCAGAAGAATTCAATGAAGACTGAAGACAATGTAAATCTTAGGGGGAGTACGGTTAGAGCTCTTAAAAGATTAACATTTTGTCTTTTGCATTTTGTCATAGTATAGGGACTCATTTTGTAAATATATGGTCCTTGTTTTTCTTTGATAGTATAAATAGGATATTTTATGTATTGTGTAGAGAGACCTAGAGAATGAAATAGTTAGAACAGATTGAACAACTGTAACTCACTCTTACACTTTGTATCCTAAGCATTTGCTATCACTAAAATCTATGAATTTTTGAAGTAATTGCTTGTGTTTGATTACTTAGTGTTTGAATTGATCATTGCATTACGATATCATCACAAATTGATCCATTTGAACCTATCATTATATGATGAATTTTGATTAAGTGTTCATCAGGCTCATGAAAAGTCAATCTGTTCATGTCAAAAACATTCAAAATTGATTGTTGATCTTTGAAAATGTTGAAAATGGTTTGAAATGTGATATAACTTAGTAAACATGTTCAAATTTCAGTAACAAACATGTAAAAAAAGATAATTTGGCATGACATTAAATACAACAACATTCAATGCATGCACATTCAATGTGCATTAAATGAACAGCTTTTACTTTAAAAGTCAACTGAATTTCATTGAACAAGCTGTATGAGATATAATCATTTTATGATTTGAACAAACTTACTCATTGTTCTGAATCAAACATGATAAAAATAAATTTTGATCGAAACAACTTGAAAGCAGTAAGATTTGCAAGAGCAAAATTGACAAAAGTTGACTTCTTAAAAGTCAAACTGTTCAAAATGTCAATGATCAACTAACAAACACTTTGGCATAAACAATGTGTTCAACATACATGATTTATCATCTCATGTCTTACACAATGACCCGTGAACAGATAATCATAATTTCATCAGTTTAACATCATTCATTAGAATCATTCAAATTACTAACATCTTCTTTCTATTTGCAGATATGGCAAACCTTGTGTTTGTCAGAGATCACAACTTAGGTGCATATCTCAACCCAGACTCACCAAAGGTTGAGAACTATAGAGATATAATACAAGCCATCAAACAAACTAGGCTTGTACATGCCAAGACTGCAAGGCCGGAGATTATAAAAGATCATATTGTCTAGTTTTGGACCAATGCTCATCTGGAGCAAGATTAAGATTAGCAAGTTGTAGTTTCTACAATTTATGATCACTAGCTCACTATCAATGAGGAAGTGATCAGCAGAGTATTACAACTTCGAGATGAAGATACACAAGGCCCAATAGAGTTTGATGAGAACTATGTTCTCCATGTGTGCAGACATATAGGGTACACTGGTACCATTGACCGGAAGCAGATCAAGAAGTCTTATATATGTGCCCAATTCAGATTCCATATGCACACTTATCTGAATACTATGACCAACAGAAAGACTGGTTGGGATGCCACATCTCTAAGGAGCTCATCTGCTATTGCTAGTATTATAGCAAGGAGGCCTTTCAACTTTGCTGCTCAAGTTCTCAATGGTATGATCTATAATCTTACTGAAGTGAGGAACTAGTTTCAGATGTATCCTAGATTTCTTTAGAAGATCAATGATGATCTTTTACAAAACATCCCAAAGGAAGGTGCTGTGTTTGAGCTTGTTCACTTCAATGAACATGTGTTGAAAAGGATCAAGTCAAGCTTATACCAAGGTGTGGAAATTGTTGTGCCACCTCACATGATCAACCTTGATCTCCCTGTACTAGAAGTATTTTTGAGGATTCCTGGTCAAGGTGAACTTCACATGCTATTCCGAAATGTGATTCACCAAGATCCAATTATTCAGTCAGTGCCAGTAATTTTGCCTGAACCAGAACCAACCATTCAAGAGCAAGAACAAGATCAAGAAGAAGAATAAGAGCAAGAATAGTTTCACTTTGAGCATAACATACCTTCTCCACCTCAAAGCCCTTATTTATCAGTTCAACAGACTATTTCATCTCTACTAAGAGATACTGATGCAACCATGGCTAAGCAAGCTACTCATCATGAAGAAGTTGGAACATCATCTATACATGCAGTTGAGCAAGAAGAGCAGAGTTCTCACGTTGAGCAAATTGAGACTAAGGAACAAACTAGTGATGTTCTAACAGAAGAAGAAGCAGAGTACTCCAAGATGTTATTATTCAATGAGTACAATATGTTTAATTGAGAAGTCAAACAATAGAGCTAAAAAGTTGAAAGAAAAGCTCAAGAACAAAGATGATGAGATAGAGAAGCTCACTATAGATCAGAAGACACAAAAGCTGATTGTTCAATTTTTGGAACAACAACTTGAACAATCAAAGGCTGAAAAGAAAGTGAAAGATCAAGATTTAAGTAGTGGAAAATTGAATATTGCATACTTAACTGACTAGACAGATGCAAAAGGTAATGAGATTGATGAGCTGAAGAAGATAATCTTTGATCAAAATAAAGAAATTAAGAGATTAAATAGAAAATTAGAGCATGAAGACATGTAGCTGAATGACGAAGAACATTAAGAGGATCAAGAACAAGTGATGAGTGAAGAGTTCTATGATCAAGCAATGTGTCCAATTGATGAAACAAGCACAACAGAACCTGAGCAAGCAATCATCATCATTGAGGAAACGTACTCAATGGATCAGCTATTTGGTGAAGTTAATCCATTTAAGAACATTCATTATTCACCTATTTTAAGATAACCCTTCCATACACCAGAAACCCAACAAGCATAATCAAGCATCATTCCTATAAACCCATTGTCTAAGAAGCAAAAGGAATTGATCAGATAGTTTGCTAAATAACTGAAAGTGCAAACTGAACCATCCAAATACCAAGCGTCATCATCATCCAACCTCCCTTGAAAACCTATGAAAGAAAGAGGAAGAGATTGTACCTTGCTTAGCTGAGGAAAGGCAAACAAAAGTACAAGAACAAGAAGAACCTAAGTCTCCACCTCTAAAGCTTTTGAAAGTGAAAGCAGAGCCTGTTAATGAAGATGAGTTTAAAAGGAAAGAGTCAGAGGCTGCTAATTCAGAAGAAGGAGAGATTGATCAATCTCATGATCAACAGCAAGAGCCAATCATCATTCTCACTAATTTTGATGAAGAAGAAGAAGATAAAGATGATGAGGAGATTGAGAATATATGAGAATATACAAGACTTACTCCCAGATGATCCAGAGACTCTTATAGGAATAGAGCAAGCATCCAAAGGTTTTCCTTATGACAGATTTATGCATCTTAACCTATCTGAGGTTAAAGATCTGCTCAAAGACTTTCAAGAAGTTATGAAGAAAAAAAGTGAGCAAACATACAGGAGATACAAGGAGATAAATATCAACAAGAATTCTTGAAAAAATCTACCAAAGGATCCTCAAATTGACAAGATGACATACTCCCAGGTGAAAAGCTGGTTGAGTCATACAAGGATACCATACAGGTCTTATGCAAGCAGATCTTTATCACAAATGAAAGAGCTTGCAAGGGTTTTATACAAAACATGCTCATAAGTGATTTAAAACCCCAAATCACCAAACCTCATCCAGTAGCTTCACTCTCAACCTATCATCAAGCTCCTCCAGAGCTTCATCTAATAGAAAATCCTTGGTAGTTTATGCCTCATAGGTATGGCTAAATGGAAATGAAGTTAAGGAGATGATTAATAAGAACACATACTTTGTAAAGCTTTATGATAGACTAACACTTACAACATCAGCTGATGAAAGAAAGATTATGGCATGGAAGTATGACGAGGTATGGGATGCAGTGTTGATTAAGAGAGTATCTGGACTTGTCCAATACTTATCATACATATCCCAGATAGGTGCACTATCCTATTAAGATAAACTCGACTTGATGCAGTTGAGGATGGTGAACCATACCAACAACCCAAGGGGTGCTGATTTTTTCCATATCATGAGTTTATACATGAAAAAAACATCATGAGATGAGAAGGAAAGTTGAAAGGGAAGACATGCTTCACATAGCCAAGATTAGACGTTAGATCTTGGAATAATAGGTCTAGATCATTTTGTATAGGCTTAGAACTTTAATCAATACATGTAATGAATATTTGTAATTCATTATGTATATATATAGGTTAACCTATATTTGCGTTGATTTATGTGTATGATTACAGGTACAAACATTGTACTTGGTCAATTTCTGAAATTGACTAAGTGTAAGAAACATCTACGGATGAACATTTTTGTTCTTCCGTAGATATCTTTCTTACAAGACTTTCATCAAAAGATCTTCTACGGATGAATATGGGTATTCACTGATGAACAAACACCACACATGAAGAAACTGAAGTACCTTCAGAAGAACAAAGTAGCTGCGGAAGAACAAAGTAGCTGCGGAAGAACAAAGTAGCTACAGAAGAACCAGACACGTATATCATACAAGTGTTTCAAGACAACAAGTCAAACATAGATTCCAAGAGATTCGCAATTTCCTTAACAGAAACACTGTCACACCCTCAAAATCCGCGAGCGGGGTTTTACCGCGAGGCGCGTGACATACCAGGATCTCAGTCATTAGTTACCAAGAACGACTCTATATGATAAATAAACAAAACCAGAGCTAACGTTCAAAATACTGCGGAAGCGTTTTTAAAACCAGAAAACCCAAAACAAGTAGTATGTAAAGAGAATGCGCAAAACATACGCTCCCAAACACAATTATTTAATATGAAAATAATCCCAAATTTGTAAACAAGGCAATGTAGACAACTCAACAATGCTGACGTGCGTGCTCCTAGGCAACTGGCAACCTTAACCTGAGAATAACATACTAAACAAGTCAACACATGGTTGGTGAGTTCAAGAGTTTGCGTTAAAATATAAACCAATCAACAGTTTCCAGAGCATAAGTAGTGTATTGCAATATATAGCTAATCTATTAACATAAAAATATTAATCATAGTGATTTCGTGATCGAAGCTGACTCTGTTACGTTTGTTGCCTCCCGTCACGACTTACCAGGTCATGACGAATATGTGTTAGGACAAAATTGCACCCGTTTGACCTCGAGTCGCACAGGTGGGGCTCGACAGACCCAGTAGTACTACCCAAAATTTCCCCGCTATTCAATATTAACAATCCGAAAGTGTGAGGACTTTCCATGGTAAACAGCACTATATCAATATTATACACACTCATATATAAAAGCGTTTGTGATCAACAGTATGCTATCTCCCCCAAAAGAGATTATGTAAAATGAGTGGGGCAAGAACTCACCTGATACGCGCAAGAATTAACTTAGAGCTTAACTTGAAAGAAAGAGGGAAAGACAACCTTCAAAGGTCACCTAGAATACAAGTGTACATAAGCACATGTACACAAAATCAACATGAAACCCTAAGTGCTCTACAAACCAATGAACTCAAGGTTTTAGAAAGACAAGACACATTTGACCCAGTTGACCCATTTGACCCGTTGGTGACATTATAGGTGATAACTCGTTAATACTAACACAACAGCATGTCATACATGTTCACATACAACTTGATTACATATAGCACTTCATTAACCACATATACTACCTAGATCATCATGCAACTAGATATCACACAAGTCATGCGAATCACAACAGGCCAAAACAGATAACAAACCAAATCAACATCCCTATAGCCTAAACAACACATTTCATCACCTTAGAAATCATCCATGAACACACTAGCATGATCCTAATATCCCAAACATGCTCAAATCATCCAATTCAAGGATTTGCACAATTAAAGTTTCCCTTTTGGGAAAGTTCATCCCAAATTCATCAAACTCACACTACATTCATGAATTCATCAATTATATACCAATTCAAGTCCATAACAACATCTAGTATGATCAGAACACCAAATCATCATGATTCATCAACATTCAACACCACAAGTTACTATTTTTAGCAATGTATGAACTATAACACATCTTCTTGATTTTAAATTGTTCATAACATCAACTTAGCATCTAATCATCATCACAAACACATCCATAACATTCATACATCATCAAATCATCAATTCATGCAAAATAAAGTACTATTCTTAGTAACCTATGAACCATAAATCAAAATCGAAGCTTTCTTGCAAAATCGACGTTAACCAATATGCATACAACCTAACTAGCATCATTACAACATCAAACAACCAACATTCAACATCCAATTTGATCCAAAATCGCCTCAACCTCTCGGCCAAAGATGATCATGTGAACAAACAACCAAAATCCAAACTTTCTTGCATAATCAACGTTAACTAGCATATATACAATCCAACTAACATATTAACATCACCAACAAACAAGAATCAACCTTCAATTGCTGGTTTCGAACTAGGGTTCGGCCAAGACTAAAAATCCATGAAAACCACAAAGAAACTAACCTTTAATCACGTAATGGATGAGAATTGAAGCCTCTAACGTGTTGTAGTTCTTGGAATCGACCAAAACGAAGCACAATTGCTTGTTCTAGGTTGAATTCGCAGGTGTGTGTGTGTGGAGGTGATGATCGCGGCCGAGAATGGTGTGGGGGGCTAGGGTTGGGTTTTTTTTTTAATTACTCATAATTACCCTTTTTAACCCTTATAATTTGTATTTTTATAAAATTAGGCTTTTAACACCCTTTTTAGATGTTTTTAACCAAAATAATAAACACATGAACTAGTAATAACAATTATATGCTTTATCTTTACTAGTCACACAATCCACGAATTAAATACACACGTTTTCACGTTACGCGATAAAATTCACAATAAACATTTAAATACATAATCACAACTAATAATCAACATAGAAATTATTGTTTAACATTATTAATTATTATTATGTCACCAACGTTCAACGACAACTAGTGTGTGTGCACGACACGTGTATGCAAGACTTAACGGAACAAACGGAGTTTGGTAACTGAAAAATTACCGGATGTCACATTATCCCCATGTTGAAAGAATTTTCGTCCCGAAAATTGCGTTACATGGTGAGTGTTCCATCACTGGTCTACTGCATTGGCACAAGGAAATCGAAATCGTGTGAGTTTTGGATGAGTTGTCACATCATCCCCATGTTGAAAGAAATTTCGTCCCGAAATTTAATCAATACCTTCGCCGGCTGGCATCGTCCTTTCGAATAGCTGAGGGTACTTAAGCTTCATTTGATCTTCACGTTCCCACGTGAATTCTGGTCCACGTCTCGAGTTCCAACGAACTTTGACAATGGGTATCTTGCTTTGCTTAAGCGTTTTCACCTCACGATCCATCACTTCGACAGGTTCCTCAATGAAGCGTAATTGTTCGTCTACTTGAACTTCTTCCAACGGTACAACCATAGTTTCATCCGTTAAACATTTCTTTAGATTTGAAACATGGAATACATCATGGATTCCACTCAATGAATCAGGTAAGGCTAGTCGATAAGCTACTGGACCTATTCTTTCCACTATCTCGAATGGTCCAACGTATCTCGGATTTAGCTTTCTCTCGCTTACCAAACCGAACTACGCCTTTCCACGGTGAGACTTTTAGTAAAACCTTGTCACCTGTCTGAAATTCCAAAGGTTTTCGTCGTTTGTCAGCATAGCTTTTCTGTCTGTCTCGCGCTGCGGCCATGCGGTTTCTTATCTGAACAATCTTCTCAGTTGTCTCGTGTACTAACTCGGGACCCGTTAATTGACTATCACCAATTTCAGCCCAGCAAAGTGGTGATCTACACTTTCTCCCATATAAAAATTCAAAAGGTGCTGCCTTTATGCTAGTGTGATAACTGTTGTTGTAAGAAAATTCCACCAATGGTAGGTGAACTTCCCAGTTATTCCCGAAGTCAATCACACAAGCACGTAACATGTCCTCCAAAGTCTGTATAGTACGCTCGCTTTGACCATCAGTCTGTGGATGATAAGTAGTACTCATATCCAATCGCGTACCTAAAGCTTTCTGCAACGACTGCCAGAAGTGTGATGTGAAACGAGAATCGCGATCAGAAATGATTGAGATCGGTACTCCATGCCTCGAAACGATCTCCTTCAGATAAAGTCGGGTTAACTTCTCCATCTTATCTGTTTCCTTTATCGCTAGGAAATGAGCAGATTTTGTCAATCGGTCCACGATAACCCATATTGTATCACAACCCGTAGAAGTGCGAGGTAACTTAGTAATAAAATCCATTGATATCTGATCCCACTTCCACATAGGGATCTCGGGTTGTTGTAGTAAACCAGATGGTTTCTGATACTCCACTTTCACCTTCGAGCAGGTCAGACACTTACTCACATAAGTAGCTACATCTGCTTTCATGTTAGGCCACCAATAGTGCGCCTTCAAATCATGGTACATCTTGTCAGATCCAGGATGTATAGAATACTTGGACTTGTGAGCCTCACTCATCACCAAGTCTCTCAGATTTCCGTGTAAAGGTACCCATAGTCTATCCATGAAGTAACGAATTCCATCCGCTTTTACTTCCAATTGTTTTTCCATACCCCTTAACGATTCAGACCCAATGTTTTCTGCTTTCAAAGCTTCTGTTTGAGCCTCTCGGATTTGTTCAGGTAATTGCGTACTAATCGTTAGTTGCAGAGCTCGCACACGTCGAGGTTTAGCAGTCTCTTTTCTACTCAGCGCATCAGCAACTACATTTGCTTTCCCCGGGTGGTACTTAATAGCACAATCATAGTCGTTTAACAATTCCACCCAGCGTCTTTGCCTCATGTTCAACTCGTTTTGCTCAAAGATGTGCTGAAGACTCTTGTGATCGGTGTAGATGGTGCATTTGGTACCGTACAAGTAATGTCTCCAGATCTTCAAGGCAAACACCACCGCACCCAGTTCCAAGTCATGGGTGGTATAGTTCTTCTCATGAATCTTCAATTGTCTAGAGGCGTAAGCTATCACTTTATCCCGCTGCATCAAGACGCATCCAAGTCCTTGAATAGACGCATCGCAGTAGACTACGAAGTCATCACTACCATCCGGTAATGCTAATATTGGTGCGCTACACAATTTATGTTTCAGCAACTGAAAAGCAGATTCCTAACTCTCACCCCATTTGTACGTCGTTCCCTTGTGAGAGGTTGTGCAATCTTAGAGAATCCTTCAATGAATCGTCGATAATATCCCGCTAATCCAAGGAATTGTCGTATCTCACTTGGTGTCTTAGGAACAGACTAATTCTTTATCGCTTCAATCTTAGCAGGATCAACATGTATTCCCTTCTCGTTGAAAATATGACCCAAGAATTGTACCTCACGTATCCAGAAATCACACTTAGAAAACTTTGCATACAGTTGTTCCTCTCTAAGTAATTCCAAGATTAAACGTATGTGCTTCTCATGTTCTTCCTCGGTCCTTGAGTATATCAGTATGTCATCAATAAAGACGATAACAAACTGATCAAGATAGGGTTTGCACACGCGATTCATGAGGTCCATGAATACTGCTGGTGCATTCGTCAACCCAAATGGCATGACTAAAAATTCATAGTGACCATATCGTGTACGGAAAGCAGTCTTCGAGATGTCCTCTTCTCGAACTCTCAGCTGATGATACCCAACCTCAGATCAATCTTAGAGTAATAGCTTGATCCTTGCAGTTGATCAAACAAATCATCGATACGAGGTAAGGGATATCTATTCTTGATAGTAACCTTGTTCAGTTCCCTATAGTCAATGCACATTCGAAATGTACCATCCTTCTTCTTCACAAATAGAACTGGCGCTCCCCAGGGCGACGAACTCGGTTGGATGAACCCTTTATCCAACAACTCTTGTAGTTGGGCAGATAATTCCTGCAGTTCGTTCGGAGCTAACCGGTACGGTGCTCTCGCAATTGGAGCGGCTCCTGGAGTCAACTCAATTTGGAATTTAACTTGACGATGAGGCGGTAATCCAGGAAGGTCTTCCGAAAACACCTCGGGAAACTCACGAACTACGGGGATATCCTCTATCTTCTTTTCCTTGGTCTGTTTATCTGTGACGAGTGCTAATATGGCCAGTCGACCCTTTCGTAAAAACTTCTGTGCTTTCATAAACGAGATGATGCCTATCACCGCACCACTCCTATCACCTCTGACCGTAAGGACTTCTTCACCAGGGGGAATCCGTATGATCTTCTCGTGGCATATGACTTCCGCTTGCTTATCGGAAAGCCAATCCATGCCTACTACCACATCAAAACTTCCTAGTGTAACAGGCATGAGATCTATGGTGAATGTATGACCAGCAAGCTCTATCTTGCAGTCTCTAAGAATATGCGTTACGTGAATCTGTGTACCGTCAGCTAACTCTACGGTGTATTTAGAGTCTAAGGCTGAGGGCATATCACTTAAAAGACTACAGAACCTAGTGGACACGAAACTTCTATCGGCTCCGGTATCGAATAATACGGTAGCAAAACAACCATTAACCGAAAATTTACCAGTTACTATTGTAGGATCGTTTAGAGCCTCACCTGAGCCAATGACGAAGGCTCTTCCTTTGGCTCCATTGTTGTTATTGCCTCCATTGTTGTTGCCATTACCATTGTTGTTGTTATTGTTGTTGCCATTGTTATTATTGTTGTTGTTCCCATTGTTGTTGTTGCCATTACCATTCCTCTTAAGCTGGGGACAGTTGCGTTTGTAATGGCCTTCTTTTCCGCACTCAAAACAACCTTTCGGAGTTTCTTGTGATTGTTGAGGCTTCTTCATCAATTCACCCGACAGTCTTTGGCTGCATGACCAATCTTCCCACAACGTTGGCACTTGAAGTTATCACATCGACCCACATGGTGGTAGTTACACCGGTTGCACTTCGACAGTCTTCCACCATACCCACCGGGTCCTTGATTTGAGTGAGTGGCCTGGTTGAAGCTTCGGTTGTTATCGAACTTCCGTTGCTGTTGCTGACTTTGCTGTTGTTGTTGAGGTTGAGATTGGCTGCTGGATGACGATCCCTTGTTGCTTGAACCATCCCACTTGCGTTTCTGGTCGGGCACGCTTGCCACCGCACCCCGTTTGGGTAACCGTCCTTGCTCAACTGCCTGGTAGTCAGCCTGTGGGCTGTTCGGATAGCTTGTTGTATGGTAGTGGGGTTAGAGGCAGTTACCATACTTTGAATTTCGGGCACCAATCCCCGTATATAATGCTCCACCCTCTTGTGCATTTCATTCACCATCCCTGGGCATAAAGTGGCTAACTCATGAGTACGAGTCGTGTAGGCTTCAATTTCTGAGCCTTGCATTTTGAGTTGCCAGAACTCAATCTCCCGTTTCTGCACTTCATTTCGGGGGCAGTATTCTTCAGTCATGATTTCTTTGAATTCATCCCAAGGTAGTTCATTGGCCATGGCTTGACCCAGCATTTGTACCTGGGCATTCCACTAGGAAAGTGCTGCGCCTTCTAATGTCCCGGTGGCATACTTCACCTGATCAGCAGGCGGGCAGTTGCATTTCGCGAAGACAGACTCTGTCTTCTCAAACCACCTTACAAGCCCTACAGCTCCTTTCGTCCCACTATAGGTATGGGGTTTACAGTCCATGAAGGACTTGTAGGTACATGGTGGTGGTCCTGTTTTGACAACCCAAACATTAGTCAGATATCCTAGACAAATAACTAGGATAATCAGTTTAACCTCTTGTTATCATTTACCTGCTGGTTGTCCCGGTTGGGCAGCAGCCACTGCCGCCTAAACATGTTCGTTAATTAATGCCGCCAATTCCGCAGGCGTCATGTTTATGGCTCCGGCTCCACGGCCTCCGGCGCCATGTCCACGACCACGCCCACGTCCTCTTCCACGTGCGTTCATATTTCACTTTAAAATTCACAATTACAATAATGAGTAACATCCAACACATTAATCTCATCAAGGTACAGTAAACAATAAGAAATAATGCATTCACCACAACCACAACATTTATAACAGAAATAATAATCAAAGATAAATAAATTGCAATTGAGTCACAAAATATTCCATCAATGTCAAAATTAAGTTTGTCAGTTGGGTGGGAAACAACCCTTCCCACATAGGTTTCAAAGAAAAGAAACACTACATAGTCTAAGTCATTTAAAAGGTAGGATCAGTCCAGTACATCAGATCCGTCACTGTCCTCATCCATCTCTACTGGTTCTTCTTCGGGGGCTTCCTCGGGTTCCTCTTCTGGGTCTTCCTCATCAGGGTCCACCAAAGGTGCAGGGGCTTCAACAACCTGAAGTGCTGCTAGTTGTGCTTCTAGATCAGCAAACCTATCATCGATCACTATGTTATGGTGATCTTGTGCGTCCATGCGCTCACTAAGTGCTACTACGTTGCCTGCCAGAGTATGATGTCCACCAATGGCCATCGAAAGTCGCTCCTGAAGCGTCTCTACCTGGAAACGCAACTGACGCATCTCAGATCGTAAAGCAGAGTTCTCATCAGTGAGTCCTCGGATACGCTGTCGCTCTGTGTCCAGTGTGGCTACTAGGGCTGCAAATGCCTGCTCCAGAGGATGCTCAAGGTAGGAAGTGTAGGCAAAGTAGAGGCGGTCGATGACCTAGTCCTAGGTCGTGTAGGAGCTACTGGTGGTACGCGCTCTCTATAAGCCATACGGTTTATGTAAGTGGGGTAGAAATCCCAGTTACGCGGAGGATCGAGCTCAGGAGGTATGAAAGGCTGATCCCAGTCTATCTCGCTAGGAGGATAAGGATGTCGTGGCCAGTTAAATCCCCTATCGGTACGGGAGAAGTAGGAGGTGACTCAGATCGTGCAGGTCTCTTGCCCAAATTTCTGGACGACGATGCCATGCTGCGAAGTACGTGTTGCATATGCCAATGAGTATACAGTAAGGAGAGTAAACGATGAGTAACTAACAACTGTGCGGTTATAGTCTAGTGTGTGTATGCAACCTAGTTCCCTATAACCAATGGCTCTGATACCAATCTGTCACACCTTCAAAATCCGCGAGCGGGGTTTACCGCGAGGCGCGTGACATACCAGGATCTCAGTCATTAGTTACCAAGAACGACTCTATATGATAAATAAACAAAACCAGAGTTAACGTTCAAAATACTGCGGAAGCGTTTTTAAAACCAGAAAACCCAAAACAAGTAGTATGTAAAGAGAATGCGCAAAACATACGCGCCCCAAACACAATTATTTAATATGAAAATAATCCCAAATTTGTAAACAAGGCAATGTAGACAACTCAACAATGCTGACGTGCGTGCTCCTAGGCAACTGGCAACCTTAACCTGAGAATAACATACTAAACAAGTCAACACATGGTTGGTGAGTTCAAGAGTTTGCGTTAAAATATAAACCAATCAACAGTTTCCAGAGCATAAGTAGTGTTGCAATATATAGCTAAGTCTATTAACATAAAAATATTAATCATAGTGATTTCGCGATCGAAGCTGACTGTGTTACGTTTGTTGCCTCCCGTCACGACTTACCAGGTCATGACGAATATGTGTTAGGACAAAATTGCACCCGTTTGACCTCGAGTCGCACAGGTGGGGCTCGCAGACCCAGTAGTACTACCAAAATTTCCCCGCTATTCAATATTAACAATCCGAAAGTGTGAGGACTTTCCATGGTAAACAGCACTATATCAATATTATACACACTCATATATAAAAGCGTTTGTGATCAACAGTATGCTATCTCCCCCAAAAGAGATTATGTAAAATGAGTGGGGCAAGAACTCACCTGATACGCGCAAGAATTAACTTAGAGCTTAACTTGAAAGAAGAGGGAAAGACAACCTTCAAAGGTCACCTAGAATACAAGTGTACATAAGCACATGTACACAAAATCAACATGAAACCCTAAGTGCTCTACAAACCAAGGAACTCAAGGTTTTAGAAAGACAAGACACATTTGACCCAGTTGACCCATTTGACCCGTTGGTGACATTATAGGTGATAACTCGTTAATACTAACACAACAGCATGTCATACATGTTCACATACAACTTGATTACATATAGCACTTCATTAACCACATATACTACCTAGATCATCATGCAACTAGATATCACACAAGTCATGCGAATCACAACAGGCAAAACAGATAACAAACCAAATCAACATCCCTATAGCCTAAACAACACATTTCATCACCTTAGAAATCATCCATGAACACACTAGCATGATCCTAATATCCCAAACATGCTCAAATCATCCAATTCAAGGATTTGCACAATTAAAGTTTCCCTTTTGGGAAAGTTCATCCCAAATTCATCAAAACTCACACTACATTCATGAATTCATCAATTATATACCAATTCAAGTCCATAACAACATCTAGTATGATCAGAACACCAAATCATCATGATTCATCAACATTCAACACCACAAGTTACTATTTTTAGCAATGTATGAACTATAACACATCTTCTTGATTTAAATTGTTCATAACATCAACTTAGCATCTAATCATCATCACAACACATCCATAACATTCATACATCATCAAATCATCAATTCATGCAAAATAAAGTTACTATTCTTAGTAACCTATGAACCATAAATCAAAATCGAAGCTTTCTTGCAAAATCGACGTTAACCAATATGCATACAACCTAACTAGCATCATTACAACATCAAACAACCAACATTCAACATCCAATTTGATCCAAAATCGCCTCAACTCTCGGCCAAAGATGATCATGTGAACAAACAACCAAAATCCAAACTTTCTTGCATAATCAACGTTAACTAGCATATATACAATCCAACTAACATATTAACATCACCAACAAACAAGAATCAACCTTCAATTGCTGGTTTCGAACTAGGGTTCGGCCAAGACTAAAAATCCATGAAACCACAAGAAACTAACCTTTAATCACGTAATGGATGAGAATTGAAGCCTCTAACGTGTTGTAGTTCTTGGAATCGACCAAAACCGAAGCACATTGCTTGTTCTAGGTTGAATTCGCAGGTGTGTGTGTGTGGAGGTGATGATCGCGGCCGAGAAATGGTGTGGGGGTAGGGTTGGGTTTTTTTTTAATTACTCATAATTACCCTTTTTAACCCTTATAATTTGTATTTTATAAAATTAGCTTTTAACACCCTTTTTAGATGTTTTAACCAAAATAATAAACACATGAACTAGTAATAACAATTATATGCTTTATCTTTACTAGTCACACAATCCACGAATTAAATACACACGTTTTCACGTTACGCGATAAAATTCACAATAAAACATTAAAATCACATAATCACAACTAATAAACATAGAAATTAGTTTTACATTATTAATTATTATTATGTCACCAACGTTCAACCACAACTAGTGTGTGCCCGACACGTGTATGCAAGACTTAACGGAACAAACGGAGTTTGGTAACTGAAAAATTACGGATGTCACAAACACGCGTGTTGTAAATAGAGTCTAGGGTTCATAACAAAAAAAAAGTGAGAGAGACGGCGACAAAAAATCCAGTTCGTTTCGTACGATCAACACAAACCCTAGCAGCCGTCACATCAACACACCAAAAATCATAAACACAATCATAGCATAGATTTTTGTTAGCAATTATTATTTGATTCTTTGTAATCATATAAAACGGTTTATGAATTAAGTTTGATTCAAACATTTTGTTTTGCATTATGTTGATATCGTTTGATTTGTATTGTTTATTTCTCTGGCATAAATATTATTTGTTAATCAATTAAACAACGATTATGGTAATTCCGCGATCATTAATTCGAAACCAATAACTAACATGATAATTCCTGATTGCGATTCTTTGATCACAGGTGGTATCAGAGCCAAGTGCTCATTGATCTAGATCGATTGATCTATCGATGTTAGAATTGTTTAATTGAATATATCTATAAGTTTTCTGACTGGATCTATAGTTTTTAAGCAAAAGTAATTTGGTGTGAAGATTAAAATTCAATAAATCAGTGAATTGTCTTTCAGCGAGTATTGTTGCTGCTCGGTTAACATTGATCTATATTCAAATTAATGAAACATAGATCTGTGTTATTGGCTGACATTCATAACTATCATAAGAAACTTTGTTTAGTTAAAACTTCAATATTGGACTAAAATGAGTAGCTTTGTCGGTGGATCATCGTACCAGCCTCCAAAGTTTGAAACAAAAGCAGACTTTAAGTCCTGGAAGATCTAGTTCAGAATTCATGTGAACTACATTGATTCTGACTTATGGGTATCAATAACTGAAGGTCCTATAATTCCAGCCACCTTGGGCCGGATTATAATGACAAAAATCAACCCATAAGTACAAAAGATAGACACTTCTGATATGTTAAAAAGGTTAAAGTGATATTAGAGCATACAGTTTGCTTTAATAGGCTTTACCTGAAGAAATACTAATCACGGTGAGAATTATAAAATAGCAAATTCCTTATGGAAGATACGTATACTCTTTGTGAAGGGAGTGATGAAATCATAAGCTTAGGAAGGACACACTTCGCTCAGAATATGAAACAGTTCATATATGAGGGTGAATCAATTCATCAACAACTCCATAGGGTTATGTGTAATTTGAACCGAGATATCATCATGGAGTATGAAGTCTACAAATGAGGAATTGAACAAAAAGATGCTCCATACATAGCCTAAAAGTGTGGAAGCAAACTGTGTCCATGTTCAAGAACACCATGATCTCAAAGCAACTGGCTTAGATACTAGTAGCTAAAGTTAAGGCTCTTGAAATGGATGAAAAATCAAGAAACAAGAGTGTGAGAACACATGTCACACCTTTCATTTTTAAAGAAACCAAAAGTGCTGGAAGTGCTTTTATCTCCAAACCATGATAGTGATAATTCTTGTACTTTGAGTGAAGATGAAGAAGAAGTGAGTTTTTATGCATCAAAGCCTTCAAAGAATCTTCCCAAGTAAATCTGGAAAAGAAAAAAGGAAAGACCTGATGATAGAAAAGATGCATCTACACAGCAGCAAAGTATTCAACAAAAAACAAACAAGTAGAGCCCATTACTGTGATTCTTGAGATTCTGAAGAACAAACGCAAGCACATTTGCAGCCTTTAGTTCAAGTTTCAAGCCTACTTAGGAAGCACCTTAACAACTGCAACTGCAATCTTTGCCAACAAGACTTGGAAGACACTACATCCAGATGTAGTGAGGAGATGGATCTTCAATGGCAATTGCAATGATGCTATAGAGCCAAATAATACTTGAGAAGAGAACACAAAATTTGGCTGCAGCAAGCAAACACATCAAAGATTGGTGTTGATAAGTCAAAGGAAATGCAATCTCTATGGGCACTTCTCAAGAGATGTAATCAACAATCATAAAGAACGACATGAGACACAACAAACAAAATAGTAGCTCATCAGCATCAATCTCATCAAACAAACATCTCAGAGATCTTATAGACAACCACAGCTAACAAAATCATCCCCACCAACCACAAATACATCAGCAGGACCTAGTAATTCTAAAGAAACTGGGCTGATCATTCTCCAAGATGGAACCTGTGATGAAATCAAGCTTAATCACATGGAGAACAAAGTTCCACCTATGTCTAGAGAGGTAAGAGATAGATTGTGTTCATCAGTGTGTGTTGGGGAAGTTGAAAGATATAGAGTCCATGCTCAACAAAGACTGATAAAGTAAAAGAAATAATGATTTTGAATGAATCTCATGTAAGAGAACATAAATTATATCAATTCAAAATTAACTCTTTACAAAAAGATTTAGATAAATTTGTTTCAGAAAATTACAGCTTAAAAGCCCAAGTTGAGCATCTGGACTTCCTTAACTAAATCCATGGCTGAACATGCATCACTGAAGTGAAACTTTAGAAATATCAACTTTCATCTCAGCATATGAGGACTATTGAATTCTCATATTAGAATCAACGAACAGGTATGGTTGGGATATAATGATGTTGCACCTCCTTTGAATGATAACTATACAAACTTTACCTGAATCAATTGACAAGCTTGTCAAATCATTTTGTGCCATGCACCAAGTTTGAAACAAAATATACTGAACAAGTTAATAACAATGAATCTGAGGTGAGTGAAACTGAGTCTTCTTA
>JACCIY010000627.1:0-33428 GCA_025506505.1 Flaveria sonorensis
TCTCTTATTTTATAATACCCGTGCACATCGTGACGTGAAAGTTGGGTTTTAATGCTAGTTTATGGTCCCCTTTTATATATTGTGGATGGAGATGAGTAACATCCCTTAACCCTTTTCAATATTAAGGATGAAGGTGAATAACATTCCCTCAACTAATGTGGTGGGACGACCTATATTGGTGGCTCATTCAATTTTATACAGTTAGGATAAGATGAGATATATTTCCTCAATCAAAGTGGGATGACTATACAAATGGTCCAATCTGTATTCTAACCAAGTTTAGTTATGGTTTTGATTAGTGTCTCCACTTTATAAGTAGGTGGTCCCTCCAATTTTGTTTCTTCATCAATATGAAACAAAAAAATATGAAATTGATAATTATTTAAAAAAGCTAAAGGGTTCTTTTATAGTTATTTTTTATCTAAATTTTTATCTCATTCAATGTGGGATAAAAGATAGAGCTTTCCACTTTATAGAATAAGTGGTCCGCACATTATTTTTCTTTATCAATATGGGACAAATAAACAATGAATTAGGGCCTTCACTTTATAAAATAAGTGGTCATTCTATTTTTTCTTATCAACGTGGAACAAAGAAACTATGAAATGAATGAATTATTTGAAAAAACTAATTGGTCCTTTTATAGTCATTTTGTTTCATCTAAATTTCATTCTTTCATTCTATATGGGTTGAGGAATAGGTACAAGTCTTTAAAGCAAAAGAAGGACATTATTGGAAGAAGTTTAGTGACATTCGGGGCTTTATGTACGTGATATTTGGCATGACACCTAAAAAATCATGTTCAATTACCTTTGAGGTCATGCTAAATGCTTTATAATTTTCTATAAGTAGATGGTCTCTTCATTTTTTTTCTTCATCAGTAGAAAAATAATAAAATGGATGAATTGTTTAGAGAAGCCAAATGATCATTTTTATAGTCATTTCTTTCATCTAAATTTTATTCTCTTATTTTATAATACCCGCGCGCGTTGTGGCGCGAAACTTGATTTTTAATGCTACTTATGGTCTCCTTTTTATATATTAAGGATGAAGATGAGTAACATTCCCTAAACCCTTTTTATATATTGAGGATGAACACGAGTAACATTCCCTCAACTAATATGCAAGGAAGACCTATATAGGTGGTTCCTCCACTTTTATAAAGTGAGGATAAGGTGAGAAACCTCCTCTCAACCAAAGTGGGATGACTATACAACTGTTTCAATTTGTACTTTAGGCCAAGTTTAGTTACATGTTTTAATTAGGGCATCCACTTTATGGAGTAGGTAGTCCCTCAAATTTTGTTTCTTCAACAATATAAGACAAAGAAACCATAGAAACAAAAAAATGAATGAATTATTTAGAAAGCCAAAGCCCTTTTGTAGTCATTTTTTTCATCTAAGTTTCATCTCTCATTCGATGTGGGATGAAAGATTAGGGCCTCCACTTTAGAGTAAGTGGTCCCTTATTTTTTTTCTTCATGGGACAAGAAACAATGAATTAGGGCCTCCACTTTATAGAGTAAGTGGTTCCTCTCATTTTTTTTCTTCATCAATATGGGACAAAGAAACAATGAATTAGGGCCTCCATTTTATAGAGTAAGTGATACCTCTATTTTTTTTTCCTCATCAATATGGGACAAAGGAACAATAAAATAGATAAATTATTTATAAAAAGTCGACTAAGTTGGAGGAGAGATCTATATAGGTGGTCCATCCACTTTTATAGAGTGAGGATAAGGTGAGAAACCTCCCCTAAAACAGAGTAGGATGACTATACAACTGGTTCAATTTGTACTCTAGACCAAGTTCAGTTACAGTTTTAATAAGGCCTCCACTTTATAGAGTAGGTAGTCTCTCAATTTTGTTTCTTTGCAATATGGGACAAAGAAACAATAAAATGAATGAATTAAGCCAAATGATCTTTTAATAGTCATTTCTTTCATCTAAATTACTTTTCTCATTTAATGTGGATGAGAGATTAGTGTCTCCACTTTATAGAGTAAGTGTTCTCTATTTTTTTGTCTTCATCAATATGAGATAAAGAAACAATAATAGAAGCCTACAGTTTATAAAGTAAGTGATCACTCTATTTTTTTTCTTTATCAATACGGGATTAAAAACAATGAAATGAATAAATTACTTAGAAAAGCCAAATGTTCATTTTATAGTCATTCCTTTCACTAAATTTTATTCTCTCATTCGATGTGGATGAACAATATGTACAAGCCTTCAAAGCACAAGAAGGGCATTATTGGAAGAATTTTAGTGACGTCTAGGCTTTTAAGCAACTTTATAGAGTAGGTGGTCTCTCAAATTTTGTTTCTTTACAATATGGTACAAAAATAAATAAAATAATAAATTAAGCCAATAACCTTTTTATAGTTATTTCTTTCATCTAAATTTCTTTTCTCATTTGATGTGGATGAGAGATTAGTGCCTCTATTTTATAGAGTAAGTGTTCTCTATTTTTTTTCTTCATCAATATGAGACAAAAAATAATAAAATAGGAGCCTACACTTTATAGAGTAAGTGGTCACTTTATTTTTTTTCATCGATATGAGATAAAGAAATAAGATAAAGAAATAATGAAATAATAAATAACTCAGAAAAGCCAAAGGGTTGTTTTATAGTCATTCCTTTCACCTAAATTTTATTCTATCATTCGATGTGGGATGAACAATATGTACAAGCCTTTAAAGCACAGAAAGGCATTAATGGAAGAATTTTACTGACATCTCGGCTTTTAAGCACGTGGCTTTTGAGCTACCATCTTAAAACGTGTGTTCAATTACATTTTTAATCCATCCAGTTTGCTTTTAATGTATTATAGATTATAGATATAGATTATAGATTATAGATTATAGATTATAGATTTAGATTATAGATTATAACGAGGAATATGTAATTGATTTATGCCATAGGTAAATATGTAATTTATGGTTTTAAGAAAGGAAAAATATGAAATTCCCAAAAATAATTGCAAGGTAACATGTTGTGTTTTGGTTAATTTTTTCATACTTTAACAAATCTTCTTACTCTAATAAAATGTAAATGGGTGTGCCACGTGTCAGCACGACATTCATTCTTATCAAATTTTCTCCACTTCTCTCTTCTATTAAATAACTATATTAATTATAATATATTATTTATTTTTACATTATAATAGTTTTTTAATAATTAAAAAAGAGATTTTTTTTATTAATATTATTTCTATAGAAATAGTTTTTTATAAAAAGAAGTTCTTTTCAAAAAAAAATCAAACTATTTTTATGTAATATTTTAAAATTAGTTTTTCAAAGTAAATTTTTTATAAAATAAAAATAATTAAAATAGGGAGTTATAATAAGGACATTTTAAAAATAAAAATTTTAAAATGTTTTTTGAAACAAAATGTTTAATTTATCTTTGAAAGAAATAAAAAAATTTAAAAAGTTCATATTATTATTTTATTACTTATAATTATTAATCATACGTAATTTCAATGATATCATATTTTAGTATATCATTTTATAACTATTAAATTTTATTTTATTTAATTTTTTATTTGTTTAACCTGATACACGGGTTACTAAAGTTAGTATGTTTATATAACTTTTTATTCATAACTCAAACAAAAGAATAAGGTGCGTGAGTGGTGGGCTTTTTCATTTTACAAAACACACTTGGGTTCAATTGTTGTGGGTGGTGTTTTTGCAATTTCTAAAATAAATTACATTGTTGCGCCCTTAACTTAAATAAACTTATAATATAGCTCCAGAACTTTAATAAAATTATTATTCACACTTTAAATATTTTTCTCTATTTATTTAAAGAGAAATGGTTAAATAAAAAAAGCCCTTAAAACTAAAAAGTATAAAAGTAATCTCAGCCATCAATTTTTTTAAACAATGGTTAAGATTAAACTATAAAGAAAATTATGTTAGAGGGGTATTTTTGAAATAATCATTTTTCTTTGACTTTTTGCAAGTTTTATTATTTTTTAAAACGTTCATAACTTTTATGTTATATATATATATATATATATATATATGTATAATATATATATATATATATATATATATATATATATATATAAATATAATCACCTAAACAAGTTTTTTTATCTTAAAATGAGTACAGTATTGTTATATAACAAGATAATTTTTTTATGTTTTTAAGCTTGTATATCATCATAGTGACTTTAGTACAGTTTATTGTGTCTTTTAGTTAATTATTGTGTTAACTGAATACTATTGTGTTTTTCTAAGTGATAAATTAAAAAAACTATAATGATAGAATTATATAATTATGTATCTCTAATATGTAAAACATAATAATAATTTAATAAATAATTAATCTAATACATTAAAGACAATAACAAAATAACACAATGTCTCGTTGTGTTTTTTGATCCTCGTTATGCTAACTTGAACATCATGAGTTTTAAAAAAATAGATCGGTGAAATAACATTATTATGTACTTATAACCGTAAAACACAATGATAGATAACAATAAGTTCATATAATTTATAAAAAGCAATGATAAAAATAACACATTGTGTTATCTTCAATACTATAATATTGAAAAATACAATAATGAAAGTATATCATTATATATTTCTGATTATAAAACACAATAATAGATTACAAGTTTATGCAATCTATAAAAACAATGACAAAAATAACACAAAATAATATAAAACGTAAAGGACAAATACCATAAAAATCAACATATTTTTAGTTTTTTTCTTACAAAAGGTCTTGTACAATTTTTTGCTCGTAAAAAACCAATATACTTTCTGTTTTATCTTATAAAGTCACTCAATAGTTTTTGCATATAAAAAACTAACATATTTTCTGCTTATTCACATAAACACCCCTCAATAATTATTTACACATTTAAGGTACTTCACTGTTTAGATTCGAACAAATTATAAAAAGAAACTAAAGCAACTTTCACACCTTTTGTTTTGTTTGTGTTCATTTTCCACCCCTACGTTGCTCGTTTAAGTTATAGGATCCCGAGTTTGGATTGTTTAAGTAGTGGGAGTTCAAGCACGACTTGTTTAAATTATAACAAATGAAGTGAATTTTAAGTATAAAGAATTATTGAAGGGTTTTTATGTGAAAAACAAAAGTATATTGGCTTTTTATGTGCAAAAGCTGTTGAGCGACTTTATGAGACAAAACTAAAAGTATGTTGGTTTTTTCGTGCAAAAAATTATGGTACTTTTGTGAGAAAAAAACCGAAAGCATGTTAGATTTAATCTAAGATTTTTATTTTAAGTATAATTTTACCCAGTTAAATATAATATTTCTACATCTTTTGTTTTGGTTTAAAAAAATTATCAGCTTTGACTCGTAGCACGAGGTAAAAATGCTATTTTCAACATATGTAAATCCACGAGATGAGATTGTTATTTTAACGGCCAACGAATAATGGTGTCATCCAGGTAAACCCATTGGCTAAAAGCCACCCACGCCCGCGAACATAGACAACGCTGACCCGGTCGCAAACATAGATAGCGCTGGTGATCCGGCCCGCCCACCATTCCAGAGGAAACCCACTACCCTAAGGCCACTCACGAGATGAGATTGCTTATTTGTTAATTTCACCATAGGCCAAAGAAAGATTCAAAAATGGAACTTAAGGCCACTCGAAATTTAATTAGGCTTGAAGCTCGTGAGACTTTATAGTTATCACTTGAATTATTTGTTCAAGCCAAAAAGAAGGTAAACTAACAATGGAAATTGGAAAGAGAAGATAGCTCGTTTCTAAAGGCCGGACCATTCAAACCACATGTATCGAGCCATAGCGGGAGCAAGGAGCACATATTCTTGTTACTGGCTTTTCTGGTTGATCGCACCAACAAGAGTCGATGCTTGTGAGTAGGAGAACATTCTTTATTGCAAGATTTTCACTCATCTGTCACAGATTGTTTCACTTGCTTCATTAGTTCATTCCCATTCTATACTTATTTTATTTGCCTAGACAAGTAAAGTAAATTAGTAAATAATGCAGACAACACTCTACACCGTCCTTCATAGCTTGTTTTGCAATGTATCATTTGTTTTCTTTTAATTTCAAAGATGCTTACAACTAGTTTTTGTTACTTTTCAATTATGTTTGGCTAGATTTTATTTATCATCTAGGTTTCGATGAATTTTAGCATGCTTTTATTTGTTAATACAACTTTCTCATATGATGACATTAGTGAAGTTCTATGAACTATGATGATTTTAGTGAAGTTCTAACTTAATTGCTATTAATGAATATGCTTACCTATGGTTGATGATTCGATCATTATTATTTTTCTGTTGATATTACTAAACCAGATATGCTAAATACAATCTTGCGTGGCTATATTCATTTTTTATCATCAATTTCTAATTTTCAATATAGGGCATAGACCATACATCAGGTAATTGACAAACTTAATGATTTAATTGGTTTTACTGGTCTGCATTACATACATAATAGGTTTAATACCAAACAGTGTGTGTGTTAATTAAAAAACGCTCTTTCTATTGTTTGTTATATTGGGATCTTGTAGATGATGGGGTATTTACCTATTCGTGGTTTGGAAGTTACTAAGCCATTAGTCGATCAAGGTAGGGTTTGCTTCATAATTTGAGAATTGTTGATATTATCTATGATGATATTAATGGTTTGAGAATCGTGGGACTAAAAAGCCAAAGATTAGATATCAAATTTGTTCTAGCACTTTAGTATAATTTCATTGATGAAATTATAGGAATGTATCATAGATTACAGTATTCTAATTGGCCATAGGTTTCATAATCAGTTAAGTTATTTTAAGTAGTCATTTCATAAGTTTTGATGTTTGACTGTTTATGGATCTTTACTTAAGGTTGGGGATTCTAATTCTGTCGTAAAGTTTGTTCAAGCTACGTTGGTAAGAACAAGTCAAATTGATATTTTCATAAGTTGCTCACACGCTTAGGAACTTGTTTAAAAGTAAAATTTTATTGATATAAGTTCAAGTTGTTCAATAATTTACTTGTTATATTTAGAAGTGACAAAGTAGGCAGTTTGGATTGGGTTGATGGGTTTGGATCAGGATGAGCCGATTAAGAAAATGGTTAAGATGGGTATGAGCCAGGATGGGTTCGAGTTAGATTAGGTCAAAACTAGTAAACAAAACATTATATTTTCCAATGTTAAGTAATGGAATACAAAAATATTATATATTAAGACCCTCCAATCAAAAGTATCTTGTCATGTTACAATTACACGGGTGGTTCCTGTGGTCAGACTTGATTTTATTTTTGGTCTCTAACTTTTAAAAATTATAAGGTTGGTTCAATACTTTGCACAAACGTAACAAAAATAGCCCTTGAAGCGGATGTTCATTAGTTTGATTGTTAATATTATAAAAATGACTAAAGTAACCTTCTTTAAAACAAACCAAAAAAAGAAATTATATAAATATCTTGACGAGACCCACTTCCCATTAGAAAACAAAACAAATATATTATCTATATACTTATAATGAGGCCCACTAATTAAAAATCAATACAAAACCCAACCCTACTAGGTAATCGTCTTCCCCAACCCACCCGCCACCACCTTCAGCCACCACTATCACCGGTAAACACCTACCGTTACAATGTTTCGGGACCCTTCTCATATCATCAGTAACCTGTCACCACCATACTTCGTCTCCCTGTTAGTTATATTTTTAGTCATTAATTATAGTAATTTTAGAGTATATTTTGGCATTTATTTTGCATTCATTGTATGTATTTTTCGTTTATTTCATATAATAGTAGTTTTTGTGGGATGTAATCTACTTTGGTGTGTTTTGGTTGGTTTTGTAGGTTCATACAATTAGGAGAGAACAAAAAGATTTAAAGAAAATATTATTAAGAAGAATCTTGAATTTAAAAGAGTGCAGGAAATTTCTTATTTTGTAGGAATTCTTGTTTATGATGATTATCATTAGAATTTCCTGAATAAAATAAAAGAAAACTAAAATCCTAAAAAGGTGGATCTTGAAATCAAGCTTTATTATAAATAAAATAGAAGATAATGATCAAATGGGGCATCTTGAAAGCATCTTGAAGACTCTATTTTGGCAATCAGGTTCAAGGAAGCAAGTAGCAATAGCAATTTAGGTTTTTTTTGTTGGTGGAATTCTCTTCATTGTCAAGATACTTAATTATTCGTGTTTTGTTTCGTAAGTTTTTTTTATTTTAGTCTTGATTGATCTAATCGTCATGTCCGGTTAGAACAATTTTGTTTCAACATGAAGGTTTAATTTCTTTGATTTGGTTTGAACTTATGTAAAGCGTTTATAAGATGTTTTTATTTTAATGGCTTGTTTGTTTGATTCTTGATCTTAAACCCGGATCTAATCCGGTATATATTAGATTGTTAATAAAATTGACCACTTTATTAATTTTTCTAATAAGGTTCTTCAAGATTTAAAACCCTAATCAAGTTTTGATTTTTGATATAAGAAACAATTAACGGTTTGAGTTTGTCTATGAATTCATTCTCGTTATAGAATCACACAATCTAGTTATGCATACCGAACGGCGTGTGTGTTTAATTATAATTGATACTTCTATCGTTGCAACCCGCACGCTAATATCCGAACGGCATGAGCTTAGAGTAGCGGTTGGCTCTAAACAACGAACTGCGCTTGATTAGACATTAGATAGAGTGGATATTCGAACGACGTGATGTCTAGTATCGATACAAATTATTAATTAAAAAATAGTCATTGCACCGTAATCGTTAATGATCATAAGCCAAATCGAATCAAGAAATTACCTTAGTGTTGGAATTAGCTTTCATATTTGAATTTTCTTCTCAATTTAATTAACATTTTTAGTAATTCTTTTCACATTTTTGATTATTTATTTGCTGGATTCGACATCCAACAAATTGGCGTCGTTGCCGGGGATATGACGATTCTAATCTTTTTATTCCAAGATCTTTTCGTACAGGTACACCACTCGAGATTGACCCGGAGATAGAGAAAACCGCAAAGAGGTTAAGGAAACAAGCGAAGCTCCGAAAAAAGTTAGCAAGTTCCTCAACATCTATTGCTTCACCTCCGGTCACAGACATTTGGCAAGACACACCCTTGTCAAGTGAATCTGAATCTGAAACTGAATCATCACAACCCTCACTCCACCACAATAACCTACCCATCAAGAACCACTCTCACCCCAACCAATAATAGGAGCTGAAGCCGAACGCCTTAGGCAGTGGGCAACCCATGATGTTACCTAACAACCTCTCTGCATAAACTACCCTGCTATGGTGAACTTTGAGTTAAAATCCAGCCTCATCCACTTGTTACCACTCTTTTGAGGCCTTGAGAATGAAGACCTTCACAAATTTCTCAAGGAATTTCATGTTGTGTGTTCCGGAATGAAGCCACACAATGTCACTGAAGACCAAATCAAGCTTAGGGCATTCCCTTTCGCTATGTAAGATTCGGCTAATGTAAGATTCGGCTAAAGAATGGTTATATTACCTACCACCAGGGTCGGAAACACATGGAATGATCTTGCAAAATCGTTCTTAGACAAGTACTTCCTGGAAGTCAAAGTCTCTATTCTACATAAGGAGATCATCGGGATTAAACAAGCAAAAAAGAGAACCTTTGCATACCTACTAGGAAAGATTCAAGAAGCTATGTGCTCGATGCCCAAAATATGCATCTCGAAACATCAACTACTTCAATATTTTTGTGAAGGGTTAGCACCACCACAGAGATGTTTGATAAATGCTTCTAGTAAGGGAGCTCTACTTGATAAAACACCGACTCAAATCAGAGCCTTGATAAATTCTATAGCTGAAGATACCAAACATTCCTCATAGGAGGATGGATAGTATGATGATGTACCACAAGCGGTCAAAGAAGTAAATACCCCTCACATTGAAAGCTGAATTGACTAAAGCGGTAATGCAACTTACAAAAGGTAAGGAAGTTGAGCAAAAACCTCGATCATGTGGAATATGCTTACAATTTGGACACCCTACTGATATATGTCCCACACTTCAAGACGATGTTAAAGAGGCACAAGCAATAGGAGGTTATCCGGGACAGAATTCAAGACCTTATGAACAACCCAGAAATAATCAAAATTAGGGACAAGCACCCAATGTTGGTTATCTACAAAGACCCCTACAATTCCATCAAAGACCTCCATTTCAGATGCAAAACAATAAACAAAACTTTCAACCTCGACAACAACAACAATCAGGGAGCTCGAGGATGTCTTTAGAAGACATTGTCAAGAATTTAGCAACTAGCACGCACACATTCCAACAAGAGACGAAAGCATTCCAACAAGAAACAATAGCTAGCATTAAGTACTTAGAACAACAAATGGCTCAACTTGCCAATTCTGTAAGTAAGATTGAGTCTCAAGGTAAACTACCCGCTCAAACCGAGGCAAATCCTAAGCATAATGTTTGTGCTATTACCTTGAGAACCGGAGAGAGTTGTAAAGGCTCGAAAATATATAAAGAAGATAAGAATAAAGAGACGGTTGTTTAAAATAAAGAGGATAAAAAGAATAAAGCATCAAAGCCAAGTAATAGTGATGTGAGATTTACTCCTCCCCCTCCATTCCCTTTAAGACTAAGAGGCACACAAAAAGAACGGGAAGAACAAGAAATCATGGAGACTTTCCGGAAGGTAGAGGTAAACATTCCACTTCTTGATGCTATTAAACAAGTTTCACGGTATGCTAAATTTTTAAAGGAACTTTGTACGTTAAAGAAGAAGCCAAAAGGTAATGAAACGGTAAAGGTAAGTGAAAATGTTTCTGTTGTTTTACAAAAGAGATTACCACCAAAGTGCAAAGATCTAGGTGTCCTCACCGTTCCTTGTAAATTGGAGAATGTTAGCGTTCCTAGAGTAATGCTTGACCTTGGAGCCTCTACTACCATACTCAATTTTTAAAACACTTAATGTAGGACTGTTAAAGAGGACCGGGGTAGTCATTCAATTGGCTAATAAGTATATAATACACCCAAAAGGTGTATTAGAGGATTTGTTGGTTCAAGTGAATGAACTAGTGTTCCCGGCTGATTTTTATGTGTTAGATATGAAGGATGATGATTCTCCAAATTCAAGTTCTATCTTTTTGGGAAGACCATTTTTAAAAATTGCTAGAACTAAGATTGATGTTTATAATGGTACACTTTCTATGAAGTTTGATGGGGAAATAATCAATTTCAACATAGATGATGTAATGCGTTACCCAAGCGATATCTCATCCTTAAACTATTTAGATATAATTGAACCACTAAGTGTTGAATGCATTAAGTTATCTAACCTTGATGTTCCAGCTTTAGTGTCACCTAAAATTATTGATAAGGATGCAACAAAAGAGCATATTAAAAAGATTAAGCTTGGGGAGGTTTTGATGGAGCTTGCACCAAACCGATTGAGATTTTAGAAAGTCTAGCCAAAGACGTTAAAGAAAGGCGCTATGCGGGAGGCAACCCGTATTTTCTTTATTTTCTTTATTTTTATTTTTTTCATTTAGTTTCATGCTAAATAATTTTTTTGTTTTTTTTTTGTGTCAAACAGAAGGTTGAAAAGGCAGCGTCAAAAACTTTTCATGAAAATGACATGATCGCGTCAGGAAAGAAAAAAAAACAGAATTGGAAAACGGCTGTGTAACGATTGTTTTGTATGTTAGACACGGCCACGTAAGCTTTCTGAAAAAAAAAGAGAGAGAAAGGCTCACACCATCCCTCATGATCATGACTTGCCTTCTTTTCCGACCTTGACTTCATGACTACACCCTTTCTTCGTTCTTTCCACCACCACTTGCCAACATTTACCACCGTAGTAGACTCATTTCATTTTCTGCTCCAAGCCTCGAGGACGAAGCTGGATTTGATGCTTAGGGAGAGGTATGTTTTACTTTACTGTCTTACCTATTTATAGAATTATTATTTTCTTCCCGTATTTGTATTTAGCTAGTACATTCGTTGCAAAAAAAAAAAAAAAAAAAATGAAAGGCGTAACACCTTCATAGTCCCGGGATAGATTTTGAGAATAACGTGATATTACCCTTTATTATATTAATCATAGGTCGCGTGCCAAAGAAGGTTGATAGTAATAAAAAGATAAGTGTACTCCGTTATGCTAGTGCCCCTTGTTTTTGGGTTACAATTATAAAACGCCTAAGGTCCATGTGTGCCTAATGCTGATCTGATCACATAAGGAGACCGAGACCTAGCAAAAATAGGTTGAGAGTTGAGTCCATCTGATTTATAAAAAAAAACAAAAAAAAACAAAAAAAACATAAAAAGCAAAAAAAAAAAAAAGGAAAAGAAAAAAAAGAGAATTAGTTATATGATAAATAAGCCGCAATAATGGCAAATCATTTGTGATTCCGCGTAGTGAAAAATTGACCACTTGCTATCTGTAGTCCTTGAGGTTAGGAAGGTTTCCACCGTGTGAAGAAAGTTGTTGGCATACTTAAATGACTAATTTAACATGGATTACTTGCTATAAAAAGATAAATTCGTAACTTAAGGGTTAGAGGATCATAACTAACAAATTGGGTACATTTGTTAATTAAAATCTTGAAAGCCTCATTTGTGCACGACAACTGAAAATTAGCATAATAAGATGATTTCATGCTCATACTTCTTACACGGAGCTAGGATGGGTGTTGTCAATATCCTAATCATGTTACTATTTGTTTTGTTATTATTTGTTTTCACTTTTCGGTTTATTTCTATTCTTGACTAACTTGAGGACAATGAAAGAATTAAGCTTGGAAAGATTTGTTAGTTATATTTTTAGTCATTAATTATAGTAATTTTAGAGTATATTTTGCATTTATTTTGCATTCATTGGATACATTTTTCGTTTATTTCATATAATAGTAGTTTTTATGGGATGGAATCTTTTGGTGTGTTTTGGTTGGTTTTGTAGGTTCATACAATTAGGAGAGAACAAAAAGGTTTAAAGAAAATATTATTAAGAAGAATCTTGAATTTAAAAGAGTGCAGAAAATTTTTTATTTTGTAGGAAATCTTGTTTGTGATGATTATCATTAGAATTTCCCGGATAAAATAAAAGAAAACTAAAATCCTAAAATGGTGGATCTTGAAATCAAGCTTTATTATAAATAAAATAGAAGATGATGATCAAAGAAGGCATCTTGAAAGCATCTTGAAGACTCGATTTTGGCAATCAAGTTCAAGGAAGCAATGAGCAATAGTAATTTAGGTTCTTTTTGTTGGTGGAATTCTCTTCATTGTCAAGATACTTAATCATTCGTGTTTTGTTTCGTAAGTTTTTTTTATTTTAGTCTTGATTGATCTAGTCGTCATGTCCGGCTAGAACAATTTTGTTTCAACGTTAAGGTTTAATTTCTTTGATTTGGTTTGAACTTATGTTAAGCGTTTATGAGATATTTTTATTTTAATTGTTTGTTTGTTTGATTCTTGATCTTAAACCCGGATCTAATCCGGTATATATTAGATTGTTAATAAAATTGGCCACTTTATTAATTTTTCTAATAAGGTTCTTCAAGATTTAAAACCCTAATCAAGTTTTGATTTTTGATATAATGAACAATTAATGGTTTGAGTGTGTTTATGAATTCAATTCTCATTATAGAATCACACAATCTGGTTATGCATACCGAACGACGTGTGTGTTTAATTATAATTGATACTTCTATCGTTGCAATGCGCACACTAAGATCCGAACGGCATGAGCTTAGAGTAGCGGGTTGGCTCTAAACAACAAACTGCGCTTGATTAGACATTAGATAGAGTGGATATCCAAACGGCGTGATGTCTAGTACAGATACAAATTATTAATTAAAAAATAGTCATTTCACCGTAATCGTTAATGATCGTAAGCCAAATCGAATCAAGAAATTACCTTAGTGTTGGAATTAGCTTTCATATTTGAATTTTCTTCACAATTAAATTAACGTTTTTAGTAATTTTTTTCTCAATTAAAAAATAAAAAAAATGTCAATTTTCGTTTTTCTGGTAGAAGCTTAACACGGCCGCGTGGAATTTCCTTTACAGTTTTGATACGGCCGTGTCAGCTTGCTGGAATTTTTACTACTTTTTCAATTTACTTCTAGTTTTAGTTTTTAATTAAAACCCCGACCTTCCTTAACCCATTACTAACTATAGTAACTGTGCTAAAACATTTTGGTATAAAATAATTGACACGTATCCCTAAGGACATGAACTCTACTTCCGCTCATACTATTCTTAGTGTGTGTACGGTAGGTTCACATTTTTTATTATTTATTTGCTGGATTCGACACCCAACACTCCCTCACCATCTCCCTCAACGACCAACATCACTATCACCATCACAGAGTCACCACAACCACCTGAACCGGCGGGCTACCACTACCGCACCCAACAGGCAGCCACGACACCTTCAGTTTAAAGTCACACAACCGCATCCAACCGAGAATCACCTCACCTGCGTTTTCCAGCCGCACCATAGCACCCCAACCACAACCATTGTAACTTCGCTTGCAGCCGCACCCAACCGACAACCACCTCATGACCTGTGTTTGCGACGGTCGACAAAGGTAGAGAGAATCTGATCCATTTTCATGGTGTGTTGGTGCTGCAGTAGTGGTATCTGGGTGTTTTGCAAATGAAGAATGGGATGACAATGGTGTGACGGTGGTGACCGATTTTCCGACAAGGTGTGCCGGTGGTCATTGGAGCTTTAAGGGAACAAAGGAGATGAATTGGGATTGGGGGTGGGGTGGGGTTGAGGACTAGAGGTGGGGTCATTTGTTCTTTATATTTTTAATCTAAGAGGGTAATTGAGTCATTTCACATGTACTTAACAGTCAAAATTAACGGGCATCCACATCATGGACCATTTTTGTTACATTTGTGTAAAGTATTGGACCAACCTTGTAATTTCTAAGAGTTAAGTACTAAAAGTGAAATCAGGCCTAATCATAAGGACACACGTGTAATTAAGTATGATTTTTATGATGACTTTTAAACACAAGCCCTTAAACTAGGATCATCTTCGATGAAATTATCAAGGATCCTTGGTTTAAAATCAGTTACAATGATCATAAAATTTTCTCTCCATTTGGACATGGAAGACGGCGACAACCATGTCAGGGATGGTATTTTGAAGATTTTGAAAGCATATATATAATTTCTTTTCCAATGACTCTATGTTAGGTTTGTTCAATGACCAAGATGGCTTGTGCCGAAGGAGAGAGACGGCAGAAGAGAGATTGATAGTGGCTACAAAAAAAAATGGGGGGGGGGGGGGAAGGGGGGGAGGGAGGGTGTCTAGGGGGGTAAGGTTAAAGAAGCCTTCGCTAGGAAGTGTTCTTAAAGAAATTAAGGTGGTTAGTTTTTTGTGATTATCTAATAGATCTAATTTGATTAAGGTGAAAGGTGGTGTAATTTCATTTTGTAATCCTTCTGTTTTCTTTGTGTGGTCTTGGCTGTAGCTTCTTGCTGCAGGCCAAGCTGCGGTTTTTTAATATGATTCCGCTGTTAAAAAAAAATTAAGTTCTTCATCGAATCACACAAAGTATACATATTGATGGTTGCACCCATCTTGATTCATCATTTTCTTTTCATCAACCTCGTAGTGTATTCATCTTCCACTCATTCTACCCATTTCAAACCACATATAAATAATTTATATCAAGCCAATATGATACATACGTAATAATAACTACTCATATTAACCCACTTAGAAACATTTAGGTTTGTTTTACCGGGTCTAGTTATATTTATGTACTTAAGCATGATGATATCCTTCTGGTCAGTAGTTAATGCAAGTCTTGAAATTAATAGCGAATAATACTTAGATAAACCGAAAAGAGATGTTATGTACACCCCGGCCCTTTATTACTTGTCATACTCCCCCTCTCAAAAAACAATTTTATAACTTGTCATATTTTACCCCGCAAAAAATTAATTTTAGAAAAAAAGTTTTTCTTTTTTATAAATAATTTTTAAAAACACATTTTATACAACGATATGAAAACATATTTAAAAATAAAAAAATCTATAAAAATTTAATATAACAATTTCTGAAATTAATTTTTTTTAAGATATCTTAAAGAATTGGTAATAGACCTAAACTAACTCAATTCAACCAGTTAAACCGTTTAAAACCAATTTATTCGTTTCGGTTATCCGATTAAACTTGTTAAACCGTTTATTATTCGGTTTATACAGATAACGGAACCGAATAAGCAAGATTTTGTGTAACTATGCCCGTCGATTTTATCCGTACCCGATTAACCCGCCCGACCTGATCTCACCCGTACCCAAAGAAACCCGACCCGAACGACCCGTTACCCGAACAACCCGAAAACCAATTAAACCGACTCTTATTTGGGTCGGGTTTCGGATAAACTTTCAAACCTCAAAAACCCGAATAACCCGAACCGATTCGATTAACCCGATCAACCCATATTATAATTAAGTAAATTATATGTATACACTTATATAGATTGTTCAAATTGATCAAATTGTTTGTATATAATATATATTCAAGCATATTTTATAAATTATAGAAGTAAACTAATTTAAGTCCACTAGTTTTATAAGATTTCAAATGAAAACTCACTAAAATCTACTAAATTAAGTCTATTGTCTAATACCCGAAACCCGACCCGAACAACCCGTTACCCGAACAACCCGAAACCGATTAAACCGATTGTTATTCGGGTTGGGTTTCGGGTAGACTTTCAACGTTGAATAACCCGAATAACCCGAACCGATCAACCCGAAACCCGATTAACTAACCCGATCAACACCCCTATGTGTAACTATTAACCTATGAATTTACGACTTTCTTTGATTTTTATGGTTACGTATACAATTCGGTTTATCTTTTGTTTTTTGCCTGTTTTTTGATCATTCGTAAACACTACAAATAAAAATAATAAAAGACAAAAAAACATAATGACTAAAAGTAATAATAAATATGTAAACTTAAAAATTTTAGTTTAACATATTCAAGAGTGATATGGTATATAAAAAAAACATAAAATCAAAAATTAACTATCTTTACAAGTTGAAGGAAAATGTATAACAAGTAAAAATAGTTTAGAGTATGGTAAATATAACGTCACCCTTATATAATGTTTAGAGTAAAATTACAAAAGAAAGCATGTGACAAGTGCAAAATATAATTTAAATTAAATTACACGGATGATCCCTAACATTTGCTAAAATTTCACCTTTTGTTTCTAGGTTTTAAAAAACTGTAATTTACGTTTTTCCAAACCTTTGGACTAAATGTGTAATTTTTGTAACCCATAGACGAAATATGAAATTTGAGCAAACGTTTATCATCCGTTTTATTTACTCTAATATTTATTAATGAAAAAAGGGAGCACATAGCTAGGATCGTTACATATATGACAATGGCCTTTCAAAAAACGTATGCCAATGATTTATTGATTTTTTGTCAAAATGAGTTGTCATTATGCAACTTTTAAAAAGATACAATATATTGCGAGTAATACAAGTTTTTCTAACAGCATTTTGAACATCAATATGACATTTATGACCATTAATACATTCTCATCAACATTAATAAAATGTTAAATCCAAATCATAACAGTTATAAAATTTATGAGTATTTATAGAAGGATTATGGAGGCTCTTTGTTACCATAGTTGTCCATAAACTCTATATATAGTGATAAGACAAGTGATAATCTTTGTAGAAAATAAATTTTTATCTGTTTTTCTTTCATATTGAGATCTTTTAAAACATGATGAAAGCGTCCCTTAATATGATGTTTATGTTTACATTATATCTTTGTGTTTCACGTAAGCTTGGTTTCATCGGTCCTTAATTGTTGTTGTGTATTGAGTTTTCACTAATGAATTATGATTTGCAGGTTGGCAAATCTCATGTGGTTTGGTTGATAAAAGATTGACAACGAGTCAGCAAATGCTATCTGAGAATGATGGTGACACTTTTGTGAACGGAGTTGGTGCTCCTTGTGATCCAGATGGTGGTTGTAGGATTACTTGTCGAGTTGGTATGCCCCATTGTTGTAATGGTATATGTGCTTGTATGTGTTCACGCGAATGCCCTTGTCCTAGTAATGAGTTAGCTGGTTAGTCTACATACTTTTTAATGATGGCATCAAGATGTACCTTCATTTGAATACTGCAAAAACATTATATAAACGTGATGAATTTCAGTGAGTTTTATGTAATGATTCATGCACCATTGAATATAGAAATAGCATCAATCATATATGTGAGTAGGGGTGTGAAAAAAACCGAAATAACCGCCGTAACCGAACCAACAAAACGAAACCAATTAGAAACCGACTGTTTGGTTTGATGGTTTTTTAAAAACCGATTTTTTCGGTTTCGGTTTTGCTTTTAACAGAAACCGAAAAAACCGAATCGAAACCATAAAACCGAACTTATAAATTTAGAGGTGTATTCATATACTATTAAACATGACTAACCTATAAATTACTTATTTAACTTATCCTATCTAAAATAGATTGAATATTTAGGTTTCAAAAATAATATTTAAACTTTTTTGTTTGGTTGATTTATGTGTTTTATTGATTTTTTTGTTATTGTCCCAAAACTTCTAGCTTAAATTAAATACTTTTGACTAAATTTTTTAGAAAAAAAACTTAAAGCCCAAAAAGCAAAACCGAAAAAACCAAACCGAAACCGAAGTGAAAACCGAAAACCAAAAACCTAAAAAACCGAAACCGAACGGTTTTAAAAACCTAGAAACCCAAAAATTGGTTTTTGGTTTTGGTTTTAAACTAAAACCGAACCAAACCGGCCATGTTTACCCCTATGTGTGAGTACAATTTATGGCTCAATGGTCTAGCGGTATTAATAATTATTCTTACAAAAGTAGTTTGTCTTTAAATTCTTATAAATATAAGTTGATTATGTGGTATTTAACAATAAAAAAATTGTAATTTGAAAAAGAAATGTGTGAGTAAAACTAAGCTAACAAAATATTTGATATGATAAGTATTTAGTAAATTTTCATACTCACAATTTTGAGTTGGTAGAAACGTCTCTTTGTTTAAGTTTTTTTTCTTAATAAACATACATATTACTAAAGAAAAAAATATGTTTATCCCAAAGGAAAGTCTAAATGTTGTTATTAAAAGAATATATAATCATTAATTATAGAAATAAAAAAGATCAATAATAATATTAAGATGGTAACTATTATAATCATTAAGAATTTATTACTTCATTACGTAGTAGATGGCGTTAATTTTACAATTCAAAGTAGAGATGATCAGTCGTTAATTTTAAAAAAGCTATACTGAAAGTGAGTTTTTTTTAACATGATCATAGTTTATATACTAATAAACTTGTTTAATTTAAGAATTAAAATTGAAAAAACTATTGGGTATTTATAAGGTTACACTATTATGAACATACATAATAAACAACTTAATTCCTTAATTTCCAACTATATTTGATTATATGTTTTCTTCTATAAAGTAATCTGAACAATTGCTGTAACAATTAAATCTGTATGAAAGATGTTTTTCCTAATCCACAAACTCACAAAAATATTATACTTATTGTCCATTTATTGATTAAAAAGAATAATGAGTAGAAATAGATTACCAAAATCATAAATTCAGTACGTCCATACACATATGCATGTATATAATTAGTATGCAACTGTTTAGCTCTACCAAATATAAATTTTCTAATATATCTTCCTCGTTCTCAAAGTCCGGATAGAGGAAACGAGTTGTTAGGCTAAAGTGTTTTTGCTAAAAAGCTCAAAACTAAAATTTCATGTTTGGTCTCACCACCAAGTAGCTTTTGAGTTAATAAATAACACTAGTAAAAAAGTTTAGCTTCACTGATTGAAGAATCCGCAGAAATCTTTCGGTAAATGGATGTGTGTAATCTCATTTGTGACGGTTTACCAACAACCTGTGGCGGACCTAGACTAAAAAATCAGAGGTATTTTTAAAAAAATTATACGGTACGTTAATTCAATAATAATTGTTTTTCCAATATATTTATTCAATAATGGTTTTTTTTATTTTTGTGGTGCATTTAATTCTAACTAGGTTTCATCCCCGCACATTGCGTCGGGGATCTCGTTATAATTTCAAATATCAAAACACAGTTGTAAAAACATGTCTCTTATACTCCTATGTAAAAACCAAAGCGTCCCGTCATAAAAAATATTTTCACTCGATGTTGTTACCAAAACAGTAATGGTTATAGCATACAACGCTATAAAATACTTCATTGTAAATAAAATTCATATCGGAACATTTAAAAAACTAAAGGTAAACACTCACTCTGTTTTTCGTAAAAAGAATTTAACGAACAAAAACTATTACAAATAAATAAAGCTATTAGGAAATCAAATGGGTTAAAAGTGTACACTGTATATATAATGATGGCTGAAATGAATATATAAGGCAAAATATAGAAATAAAATATGACTTTAGTGGTAAAAGTGTTACCTCAATAAATTTTAAGGTAAAAATCTTATATCCTTTGAATTTTCATGTAGCAGTCATGTTGTTCTTTAATATATACTAGTAAGATTTCATTTGTGTTATGCCAAGTGGAACTCGTACCAACATATTGAATTTAAAAAGTATAAGATATTTGAGACGGCGTGGTTTTAAATAAAGCTTATATTAAAACGTAGATAAAAATACTTACATCGTAACGGTATATTTGAAATTCAATAAAAAATATTTTTTAAAGTAAAAAATACCTTTTTGACCCGACTTAGTTTTAAATAAAATATATACCAAAATACGGATAAAAATAAGCATGGCTTCACCATAGGTCATGACCGTGCGCTGCGTAAAATCGGTATTGAATATTATATAGAAATGTGCGTATTTATTGCGACCCAACTAGTGGTTCACAGCAGGCTACGCACCACTGTAAGTTAGAGTTACTGTGGTAAAACTAGTGGTACATAATTAATGTAATTTTTTTAAATATAGCAAGACTATACTCAAATTAAAGATATTAAATGATCTATTAATGGTGTAATTTATTTTAAAAAATAACATCATACAAAATAATTAAGAAAGTTTTAAAAAAATGGTGAAGTTTGTTTTTAAAAGAAGGGAAATTTTGAAAATAGGGGAAAATCGTTACATCAGTGGTGTAACGCGGTGTAAAAGTTAGTTACACTGCATAATCATGGTGTAAGTATTTGTTACATCAGGGTTAACGGTTTATTGTAATAGTGTCAAATTATAAATAAACAAACTTTAGTGAACCAACTTAAAAGATAAACAAATTTATTGTAACTAAAACTCTATTCTTGTATACATAGATAATATAATTGATGAGAAATTGGGCTTTTAATTGAATGAAATGTTAATCTCACTTTTATTAGGGATTTTAATTTTATATTAATTTGAGCTTTTTATATTTAAGGGCATCCTAAATTTTGCTCAAGTATATCTCAATACATATAACGGTTAAAAAGAAAAAAAATTGCATTTCGGAACGAGGATTCAGGGGTAGCCCGGGCTACCCCTGCCCATTGAATACATCCGCCCCCGCCAACAACCTTTATTTAAAAAATCATCAAAGGGCCATTTTACCAACGAATTACTAACAACTTTTGCTAGGTCGTAAAAACAATAAATTAATAGCGACAGAGCCCGCCAACCTCAGTAATTCATATATAAGTAATATTAATTAATTAAAAAATTATAATTTGTAAACAAAGGCTAGCGGTATGTCACGACCTGCCTAAAATCAAATCGTGTATCTCGAATTCCGGAAGTTTCCGGAATTAAAGGAGGCATATAGGGCTGTCCGGAAGTCTCCGGAACAGCCTAAAACGTGTTGGACCTTGAAGGAACACAAGTGGGTATCCAAAACAACCTTGAATCATCAAGAATGATCAAGATATTCACTTGGAAATATCTAGGAGTTGGGTTCTCATGAAAGGTCTAGAATGGCCTTCAAAGATCTATCAAAATATCATATAAATATTGTATTATTAGAAAACTCTAGATCAAGAATGATCTAGATACATGAGACAAGTATAATAGGTGATGAAGTCCTCATTTGTAGGTACCCAAAATCCATACAAGTCTAGTGTAAAGCACTTGTAAAACACACTTGTAAACTACCTTGTAAGCAATACAAAGTCATTTGTATTACGAGCTTGCAAACGCTTCCGCATCGTAACTTTAATTGTTACTTCGTTTGGGTCACAAAGGCTGAACTTAGAAGGATTCTAAGTGCCGCACGAGAGTTGGGAAATCACTCCATGACAAGTGGTATCAGAGCCAGGTTGGTTCATTTGGGATGGCAACCGAAGCAAGCAAACTTGCAGCTGCTGAAGATAAGCATGGTCGAGATGAATCCCAAAAGGGATCAAAGAAAGAACGAGGTATGTCCAAGGACCTTACCTTGGAAAAGCAAGTTAATGACATGGAGACAGGCCTTGTTGAAGTGGGTTCACAAGTTGACCTGTGTCTCCAACGATTGGACGTATTAGAAGAATACTTCAATGAGCTCCGAGAAGGACTCAAGGCTGCTATGGAATTACTTCGAGATGAAGTAAAGCTAATGATCAAAGACGCAATTAGAGACGCTACGACTAAGCTGCGAAAAGAGATGGATGAACTATCTAATGACATGCATCGCAGCCTACTTGGCATGGAAGCCAAAATAAACGATTGCAACAAAGCCATGATCACAACAGGAAGGAACGTTGTGAACCTGACACCGAGAGTTGAAATTCCCAAACCATCACTGTTTATGGGCAAACGAGAAGCTCGAGCGGTTGATGACTTTATCTGGGAAATGGAGCAGTACCTAGGAGGGGTACAAGTCTTCGATGACGCCACCAAAATAAAGACAACAACGATGTATTTGAAAGATACGGCAGCGCTGTGGTGGAGACGTCGAAGCATGGATATCGAACGAGGTACGTGTACAATCAAAACTTGGATGAATTTGTTCAAGAACTCAAACGACAATTTTATCCGGTAAATGCTGAACACGAAGCGAGAAGTCGACTTCGTAAGCTCAAACAAACCGGGACCATCAAGGACTATGTCAAAGAGTTTACAACACTTGTCCTTGAGATCCCGGACTTATCGGATAAAGACTCCCTCTTCTACTTCCTCGATGGTCTGCAATCATGGGCCAAGATAGAACTAGAGCGAAGAAATGTTCAAGATCTTGCTTCAGCAATTGCAATAGCTGAAAGCTTGATCGATCTTAAAGAAAAACGACCATATAGGCCCATGAATGAGGAATGTGATGAGGAGAAAGGTGGGGGAGTTAAGCCCAATTTCGATCGGAGGGTGGAACCAAGGAAACCACCACGATACGACAACGAAAAGCGCAGTCCAAAATCTTGCTTCATATGCGATGGATCGCATAATGAACGGGATTGCCCGAAGAAACAAAGTTTACAAGCCATGGTGGTGAGGAATGATGATGCATCCCATGAAGACAAGGAGGTTCGTCTCGGGGCAATGCAACTACAAGTTCTAAACGCGTTAACGGCACATGAAGGGAAGCCGTTAAAGTTGGCTAAGTCGCGCCCCACGAGAGACAGGGCAACATCACAAACACGAAGACAAAAGGACTTCGGTTTATGAACATAGAAGTGAATGGACGACTTGCAAAGGCACTGGTCGATACTGGAGCAAGTCATAACTTTATCACACGTGAAGAGGCTAAAAGACTTGGTTTAAGAATCTCCACGCGTGATGGATTTCTTAAAAACGCCAATGGTGACGCAAAACCGATCGAAGGAATGTCATGGGCTGTCAAGACTAAGATCGGGACATGGCAAGGTAAGCTCGATTTCTCGATAGCACCATTGGGCGATTACAAGATCGTGCTCGGGATGGACTTTTTCAGAAAAGCAAAAGCCGTTCCAGCAACTTTTCTGAACACCTTGTACATCATCAAGGGCGATCAAGTGCACACTGCAATGCTGGAGTCAAGCACCAGCCACAATAGGAAAATGTTATCCGTCTTGCAACTCGCAAGAACAAGCCGGGGGAAACTCAAGAAACACGACGAGGACGTCGTGGGTTTAGGTGGGGGAGAATGTCACGACCTGCCTAAAATCAAATCGTGTATCTCGAATTCCGGAAGTTTCCGGAATTATAAGGAGGCATATAGGGCTGTCCGGAAGTCTCCGGAACAGCCTAAAACGTGTTGGACCTTGAAGGAACACAAGTGGGTATCCAAAACAACTTGAATCATCAAGAATGATCAAGATATTCACTTGGAAATATCTAGGAGTTGGGTTCTCATGAAAGGTCTAGAATGGCCTTCAAAGATCTATCAAAATATCATATAATATTGTATTATTAGAAAACTCTAGATCAAGAATGATCTAGATACATGAGACAAGTATAAATAGGTGATGAAGTCCTCATTGTAGGTACCCAAAAATCCATACAAGTCTAGTGTAAAGCACTTGTAAACACACTTGTAAACTACCTTGTAAGCAATACAAAGTCATTTGTATTACGAGCTTGCAAACGCTTCCGCATCGTAACTTTAATTGTTACTTCGTTTGGGTCACAAAGGCTGAACTTAGAAGGATTCTAAGTGCCGCACGAGAGTTGGGAAATCACTCCGTGACAGGTAGCTGGGCCAAGTCAATAAATATACAAAAAGCTAACAAAACTTACAAGTTGGATGAAACTATTAATCAAAACAGAAACTAGTGTCAGGATTAACAAGTAGTTTGATAGCAACACCAACTATCTAACACCACCTTTCTCATGGATTCATCTTAGAACTTTCATATATGAGAATGATTTTGTATGGATCAGTTTCGATAGTGTAATCCTTAAAAATAATACATATAGTGAGTAATAGTGTCTTTACGGTACAAATAACTAAAGTAAATACTGTTTTAGGCCCCTGAATTTCAAGAGCCCCTGGAATTGAAAAAGAAAACTACTTTCATCTATATACTAATTGATTGAAGATTAACTTATAGGATTCTTATAAATTTTAATGAACATAGTATATAGTTGAGGAAGAATGTGTTGGTGAGAAAGATAATATGGTTACACATTGATTTGTGTTTGAGAATTGATGTTATGATTTTTAATAATAAAAAACGGTTCATGAAAAAGGCTTGGAATTCTTAGTTCGCTTTAAACCCCAAGATGTGTGTGATAGTGAGTAAATGTGTTATGGTATCATGTGAGGAGGAGTGGCCACATCATCACCCACAGAACACCATGTTGGGTCTGTTGGCCCGAAATCAATATATCAACACAAGAACAACTGTGAATTTATAGACAACCAGTCTCTACTTTAATAAACAAAATGCTCAAAGTTGAGCCATGAGATTTTTTAAGTAATAGGTTTCCTCCTGAGAGGTATGTGGGTGTGGTCCGCATGAAACGGATAGATGAACCAGATTAAGATAACATTAATCATCTGAAGTAGCGTGTGCATTTGCCTTAAAAAATACAATGACTATAATCCCCATTTATAATACACTTATACTAATCCTAACAAAACTCAAACACTATTAATAATCAAATAAATAAACAATACGGTTGTAGTTTAATACAAACTCACCAAATATTAACAAATAAAGTAATTGTTATCTTGTACCCTTTTAACTCATTAGTAACACTAACTTACAGATGCTGACCGTTTTAAACACTTGACTTCTCGGCTCACCCATTCTAGCACTTATAACCAAGATAACACTTACAAGGTGTTCATGAGTAGGCAATAGGCGTGGGAAAGGGGACATGAGTGTGTGAGATAGAGCAGATTGTTTGATTTTTTTTTTATTATCTATTTATTACTTACTGAACTTTGTTGGTAATCCGTGCTAATTTTTATTGTTAACTTATCCCGCTGGAAATCCGTGGTAAGAGGTGTTGATTACCATTTGTGTCAACTTCATAGGAAATCTATTGGTGATACTAAAGTTATAGCAAGTCATGTGATAGTGGGTTACTAAGAAGATGAAACGTCAAGATACCCTGACGTGTAGCAAGTGATTTTGTGTCACCTTTACACATTTATAACCATTTTTTGTTAAGGCATATTCGAAGAGGTCGCTATAGATTAGCCGAAGCAACATTATCTCATAACAAGTCATTCTAGCATGTACATATGTAACCAACAAATATCTTTGGGTTTTACTGGGCCTTGACATTGTTAGTGGTTAGTTGTAGTTACATTATGACAAATAAAATTATATAACAATTATTTTGTGCCAACTTTACATTACCAATCAAATAAAACTAGACTATATTGAAAAATCTTATAATTAAATCATCTACATTAAAAAAAAAAACACTTATATACATTTACAGTCAAGATTAGTGTTAGGCACACCAAAACAACACTAACCACATTCTTCTTTGTTTTCTATGATAACCTCCCATGTATTAGTGGAAAGACTACAAACAAAGATGAAAATTCCTTGACCACCTTTGTAGGGTTTTGTCTAAGAACATGAGTACCACAAACAAAGGTAAGGATTCCTATATATATATAGCCCACTTTTTTCGTGTTTAATTCCAAGACGATTATTTCCAATTATAAACTAAGTGTGTAGCAAATTGGGCAAATCAGTGAAACCATGCTCACTAGTCGTTGCATCAAAACCAAATTATCGTAAAACTAATGACCTAGACAAAATCCGCATTATAATTAGCGGCGAGAACAAATCGGTATTAAAAAGATTACAAAAAGCAAATTGGTATACATTTGAAAAATAATAAAATAAATAAGATTCCAGGCACTTAAAAATAGCAAACATGACGATAAAATTAGACACCATAATAAATAGTAGAAAACTTAGTTACCGAAAATGATATAGTGGCAAAATTATATAATAAAAAATAGAAATATCGTTGATCGCGAAGACAATCACAACATTGTTTAAAAGAACTTAAACCTGTCACGAAACAATCGATAATAATATTAAAAATAAGGGAAGAGTTCACATAAAAAAGAGTTTTAGATCTAAAAAGTATAAGAAGAAATATCAATCATTAATTTTCTAAATCAATAATTAAAATCAAATAATAAATAGCTAATAAATTTGTTAGATAAGTATTTTAGTCATAGTATTTTGTTGTGTTTTTTCTTAATACTATTTTGTTATTTTAGAATGACATATTCTAAAATATATTTAATGATGAAATAAAATTATTGTGTATTTATAGTATGTAAAACATAATGATAAATTAACAACTAATTAATATAAATATTAAACACAATGATAAATGTCTCACTGTGTTTTTTTTTATCATAATTGTGTTATATTTGTAACACCCGGCCTCTCATACCACCAATATTGTCTGTTTCGCCCACGAGAAGCTCACGAATTTGCTTTTAGTTGCCCGGGTGAAAACTTCCAAGGAGGTCACCCATTCCTAGAATGTTGCCACTTGAGCACGTTTAACTGTTGAGTTCTCCTCTCATCCACAGCCAATACGCCCAAAATGCGTTGGTGATATTAGAGACCGGATATTCCTTATGAACCAGGAATCTCTCCTGTCCAAGGCCGATTCGGGATTATGTAGGGTGTCACAACATTAAACAGTATAAGTTTTGAAAAATACATTGATGAAATAGTATCATTATTTACTTCTAATTGTAAATACAATGATAGATATCAATAACTTTATATAATCTATAAAAAAAACAATGATAAAAATAACACATTGTGTTATTTTGAACACTAAATGTTTTGAAAAATACATTAGACATAATATCATTGTATACTTTTAATTGTAAAAACACTATGATAGCTAACAAGTTTATATAATCTATAAAAGTAATAACAAAAATAACACAAAATAATAAAAAAACGTAAAACACAATTACGAATACATATAACATGATAAAAAAAAAAAATATATGACACAATAACTAATGTTGACACAATGAACGTATTAGACACAATAGACACAATGAGTTGACGTATTTACACAATTACTAAAATGTCCTATACTTTAAGACAACAGCAGTACAAGTGTCAAACTTACAATTTTGTTTTTTCTGATTGAATATCTTCTTTGTCATAACCCTACCCTAAAAATAAAAGTGTTACAATAATGCATGTTCGCAAAACCAATCATAGTTGATAGCTGAATAATTGATGCGGTAAAACTTGTGAATTGAAGTGTATTCTACAGTGTTAGAAAAATATAGATTTGAATCGTTTTATAAATTTTTTTATTTGTATTTTATAGGGTTAGAAAAAAATTGAATTTGTGAAGCAGCGATAATCGGTGTTTACGTGTACACGGCCCCGCCACATAAGCACCCCACGCGAGAGCATTAAACAAAGTCAAAATACCAAATATATTTTACGATCGTAACATAATGATCATGATTAGTGGTTGTCATTAATGAAATTTCTAAACATAAAATAACTGGGAGAAATACGAGTACTTTTAGAACATTAATACGACAATTATGAGCATTAATAGATTCTCATCAAAATTAATGGAATGTCTAAATCTTAAACATAACAAATATAAAATTATGAGCATTAATAAGTATATATATTTTTTTTTTAACAACAAACTTTTCATTAACATAACACTAGCAAAATGCTAGGAATACATACCATAATTCTCTCATACAAAGAACTTTCCTACTTATCCCAACTATAAACTAAAAGACCATCAATTTTGCCATACCACATTATAATTTTTTCCTCTATTTCTTAACCATGAGAAAGTATTAAACTTTATAGCATCGATCACCCACCCCGTCGAGATTTTTGAATTTTGGAATATTAAAGAGTTCCGAGCTAACCAGATAAACCATATCGTTGCCATCACTATAACATGTTTTATCTTTTACATCTCCTTTCGGGCCTCCAAGGGTTGCACTGAGTCTACGATCATTCGAACCGATGGGCATTGCAATGTTGGTAGTCCGCACCAGCCCGAAACTTGTCTCCATACCTCCATCGCAAACGGGCATTGACAAAATAAGTGGTCACTCGACTCCTCTTCTCCGAAGCACATAGAGCATTCTTTCGACTCCATATGTATTCCCTTCTAGACAAGCTAGTTCTGACGGGAATTCTGGACTGTCTAGCCCTCCATACGAAGATTCTAACCTATAGCGGCACCCAGTTAGACCAGTATATAGGTGAAAAGTCCACAAGTTCCGGTTTCTTTCTAAAATATTCCGCAATGAACTGACTGTAAAGCGCTCTGATCCATCTCCCAGCCACACCATTTATCTTCCTCCTGACTCAATGTGATCCCGTGTATCATTTCCATCAATTGTTGCAGCTGATGTTTCTCGACATTCGATGATGGACGTCTTTTCCACTCCATCTCCAAATATGTTGTGCACCATGTTGTTTCACTCTTTCCGCCACTTTACAATTTTTTACCTTTTCTAAAGCAAAAATATCGGGTAGAAGTTCCTTTAGAGGGGCAAGTTCCAATCCATCGATCTAACCCAAAGAAATATATTTGCCGTTTCCAACCTTACCTTTCATGAACTGAGTCATGCTCACATTTTCTTTCAATAGCTCCGCATCAATGTTAGCACATCCCTTCCAAGCACCTGTATACTCTTTTTGCATGGTGGCTGTTAGAAAATCCGAGGCCGCCGATGAATTGTCGAGATAACCTCCACCCATAGTGCTTTCTTTTCAACCTTAAACTTCCATCTCTATTTAGCCAATAGTGCTAAATTTGCAGCTTTTATACTCCCTGCTCCCAAGCCACCAATATCTCTTGGAGCTGTCACCGTATCCCACTTAACCCATGCAACTTTTAATCGTTCGTTATTTCCCGACCAAAGAAAATTCTGTCTCATCGACTCAAGCTTTTTAATCACCAAAGCGGCGCTTTAAACAACGACAAATAATACAAGGCACACTTCCAAAACGGATTTTATTAGTGTTAATCTCCCGGCAATAGATAAGGATTGCGCCTTCCAACCTGCAAGTTTAACTTTGAATCGTTCCACTATCGGGTCCCACCTCTTAACTTTGCTCATATTACACCCTACCGGAACACCCAAATGAATAAAAGGTAACTTACCTTTATTGCATCTTAGCAACCCGACAAACAGGTCCACCTCCTCGGCTGTAGAACCAATACCAAAAAGATTACTTTTATGGAAGTTTACCTTCAAACCTGAAGCTAAGTTAAAACATCGAAGCATACGTCGCATATTAACGACATTTGAGATGGACCATTCCCCCATAATCAAGGCATCATCGGCATACATGACATGCGATAGTACTGGACCTTCATTTGGTAAATTAATTCCTTTGAAAATACCCTCATTAATAGCTGAAACCATCACCGCATTAAGAGCTTCCATCACAAGTATAAATAAGAAAGGTGATATTGGATCCCCCTGCCTTAACCCTCTAGAGACCTTGAATTCTTTTGTTGGGGAACCGTTAACTATCACCGACATACTGCATGGGACAATATATTCCGACCCATAATCTCCATAACGGTGGAAACTCCATTGTTGTAGAATGTGATCAAGAAACTTCCAATTCACCATATCATACGCCTTCTCAAAATCAATCTTGAAGAACATCGCCTTTTGTTTTGTTGATTTCAACCATGCAAGAATTTCATTAACAATCAGAGGGCCTTCAAGTATATTGCAGCCTTTATTTCACCACCCATGTCCCATATTGCAGCCTTTATTTCATCAACCGAAATTTGCCTGACAAGAGCCTCCGCTTCAAACTGTGATAACTTTTTTAAAAACGTTACTATTGAACACCGGTCTGAATTGTGAACTTTCCCCATCTATCTTCAAAGTGCTTGAAGATAGCCTTCTTGACCACCTCAGGATCCGTCCGCCATTCCCCATTTAGCATTAAGCCATTAATTCTAGCGTTCTCTGATTGATTTTAATTGCTTTGTGAAAGAAACCGGAGTTTTCGTCACCGTCAAGTAGCCTTTACCTTTGCTTTTGTTTAAGGTCCTTTAGCCTTGCTTCCTCAATTTCCTCAATTTCTTTCTTCCAACTTAATCTCTCCCATAATTCCTCCTGCAATAACACCCTCGACTCCGCCTTGGCTTCTATATCTCGGACCTTTTTTATTAACATGTTTAATTTACCCATTTCGGCTTCCCTCTCGGCAGCCCGCCATGATTTAATAGCCATTTTGACAGCCTTTAATTTAACATGAATGTTTATCCGGATTACCATACACAACCGCCTCCTTATAAGCTTTAATTACTATCATATGAAGTCCAGGTTTTTGAGCCATGAAGAGAAGAACTTGAAAGGAATCGGCCCGTAATTTACGTTTAGCATTGATAATAGGATTGGATTATGATCCGACCACTTTCTAGGCAATGCCGTTACCGTCACCCCAGGCCACAAATTTAGGAATCTTGGCACACTAAGAATCTATCCAACTTACTCAATTTTGTTCCATCCGGGGACATATACGTAAATTGTTTCCACCCATTTTATATCAATCAAATCTGCTTGATGAATGAATTCATGGAACTAGAAGCACCAGTCACACAAAAATTTGAGTTTACTCTTTCCGTTGGGTTACGAACTTCGTTGAAATCCCCAAAAACTACCATATTCCTGTTATGGCTGCCTTATGATGACGAATCTTCTCCCAAAGTTCTTCCTTTTGACAACGGTCCTGAGGTGCATACACATTCAAGAAGATAATATCTAATTCCACTCCTGGGGAATTTCCAATACACAAAATGAATTGTCTATCCTTGATGATCTGCTTAACCACATACAGATTAGGATCCCATAGATACTAAACCTCCCGATCTACCTGATGCTGGCACACTCGTCATTACATGTGGTGATTTTCCCAGAAACCCATAATTTCCATCGACCTCTATATATACAGAGGTAAGACAAGTGATCTTGGTAGAGAACTGAAGAAATCTTATTTGTTTTGGTTTTGTATAATCTTTTAAAGCATGGTGAAATCATCCTTCAAGATGATGTTGGTGTTCATGTTATATCTTTGTGTTCATGTAAGCTTGGTCTCATCCGTCATTAACTTTTGTTGTGTATTGAGTTTACACTAATGAAATATGATTTGCAGGGTGGCAAATCTCACGTGGTTTGGCTAATAAAGGATTGACAACGAGTCAGCACGTGTGGTATCTGAGAATGATGGTGACACTTTCTTGAACGGATTTGGTGATCCTTGTGATTCGCATGGTGTATGCAGGTCGATGTGTCGAGTTGGTATTCCCCATTGTTGTAAGGGTAAATGTGTGTGTAGTTGTCTCAGGGAATGCCCTTGTCCTACTAACGATTAGCCGTTAGTGTCAACATATTTTCTTGTCATGGCCATCAAGATGTACCTTCATTTGCATGAAATTCAAGAACACTTAATAATTATGACGAGTATGAGTGAGTTGTAATGATCCATGCAAGTTGGATTATATTAATAACATCTATCATATGTATACCTACTAGTGGATTGACTAATTATTCAGTGGCGTACCAAGGAATTTTAGTGATCGGGGTCGGATATTTTTTAGTTCGGTTGTATGTTAATAAATATTAATTCTTTCTTCAGTATGTTTTGGTTCGAGTGGGTTGGTTGGGTCACATAATAAAAAGATAAAAATAAATTAAATTTCAAACACATGATATAAAAACATCAATTTTTTGAAGAAAAGAAATGGCTAAATGAGGATTTGTAGTCTTTAGAATTAGCTTTGAGAGGGTTGTAATTGTGGGCCAGAGGCGACCAGTGATATGCGCCTCTAATAGCAAGGTTCTGATAAAAATTGAACAATTGAGGACTTAGTATGACGAAGACGTCTAATATTATAAACTGTAATTGTCGTTATGGGCGGAGGCGACAATCGAATTGTTTAGAAACAATGTTGAACTAGTCGTTTCTTCAATTGTCGTTAGTATTGTAATATTATAAACTGTAATTGAATTGTTTATTATTAGTAGGTAAATTGTTTAATAGTTTGGATCATGAAGTAATGTGTTTAGTTTTTTTTTAAGATAGTTATTAGACATTTGGTAATTTGATTATAAAAATAAATAGAGTAATGAACTCAGTTTATATAGTTAATCGGTTTATATGTTTTCTTTAAATATGTTTAGTTAGATTATAAGAAGTTTGCATTAGTAAAAATTATTGAGGGTTTTGATCATTGTTAAAAGTTCATGGGGTCGGTGTTAAAATTTCATAAGGATCAGTGTCAAAATTAATTGGGGTTAATAAGGATCAAATCCTATATATACTATCAAAAAAAAATAATTCACGGGATGCGGATGACCTATTATAACCCTTTGGTACGTCCCTGCAATTATTTGATTTCTTTTTATAAAATATGCATTTAATAACAATTATAAAAAAGATACTATTTAAATTTTAAGTCTCACAAAGTATTCATCGGATTGAGATGTTGATTAAAAACATAACGTATGAGGAAGGTAGATAAAAAGAATAATTAAAATAGAATA
>JACCIY010000246.1:0-26753 GCA_025506505.1 Flaveria sonorensis
ACGTTTCGGTTTTAATTTTACGAGTTAACACGCCACAACGTGCGCATGTGGTTCAACGCTTTTAACGACTACTTTTTTCCCGTTTAACGGCCCCTTTACAACGCGCGGGTCTTTTAGACGACTTAATTATTGTTTTAATGTTTTACATTTTACGTGTGGGTTCAACATTTTTACGTTTACTTTCCGTTTGGTTTTATTCCCATTTTTTTATATACGACTTTTTCCGGTGTTAGTGGTCGTTGTTGATGGTGTAATATTGGTGCTACTTGGTATGGTTTTACGCCACAGTCGCAACACGGGGTCTTAATACTAGTGATTAATAGAAGCAGATATTAAGGTAAAATTAGTAGGCAAAACACGCACACTCTGGCATAATGTTAAATTTGTAAGGCTTGGTTTCGATAACTTCTACTTTAATGTTTTCTGTATGAAAAGAATTCACGTCGAAACACTAATAAAAATAAGCACGTCGAAACAATAAATCCAGAATTTAAAAAATATTATATTTTGAATGTTGTATGAGTACAACAAAAAAAGTTTAAAGAAGCCTTACACTCAAGCAGTTTGACGACTTGTATGTCCGTGATTCGATAACTAATTGTGTGTTATCACAAAAACTCAAATTTACATTGAAATGTAGATTAAAATAAGCATAAAATAACAATAAAAAACATATTTATTTAGTAAAAATGAAATATAAAAATGAAATATAAAAAACAATAAAACACATATTTATTTGAAAACAACGCAGGATTATGTGGAATGCAGATTCATATCCCGCGCCCTGAGGATGATAGCCGGCTGTCAAAAGGAGGAGACGACGAAGATGAGAATCAATCATGGATTTTATGGGAGGGAACTTGGGTTGGTTTTCCAGTTGGGTTCTTCTCTTCAATCTTGATCATGGGCTACTTTCTAGATTTTCTTCGGCTCTTTAAAATTTGGTGAAAACCTGTAGTTTCTTCGATCACAGATCCTCGATCCGTTCATTGTTCTCTAGATATATTATGCGATTATTTCTACACTGTAAGCTTTATAACTGTTTGTAATCATAAACCCACTTATAAGGTATCAATAAAAAGTTGCAAATGAGTTACCGAAGTATAAGAATATATTAAGGTCAACTATTGCTAAATAGTTATACACGTATTCATTTGGTTAGTTGATAATCTCTATCTTTTCATTATGATTAGATAATTAATAAAGTTTCTTTACTTTTTAACACATCAAACTATTGAAAACTAGAAATATTTAGCATTTTAAAAGTTATATTTATAAATAAAACCTGAATTTTGATAAACTAAAAAAGAAACAATATCCTATAAAAACATGTAAACCTAGATACTGAGATATTTTGTGACATTTGCCAAATTGTCTCACTAAAATTAATTGATAATGACATGATTAATAAAATCCAATGAGCCTTTCTTGTTTAGGGTTTCTTCCCAATACTCCAAGTCTCCAAGATGATTCAATTTTGGGGCTCTCTACATCAGCTTTATTTTTAATAGATTAGAAATTTATGTATTATATTAGTTGAATAAATTTAATATATGTTAAAACACTAGTTTTATGAATATTCTGTATTTTACATCATTTTTATCAGTGAAATAAGAAATAATGAATATTTAAGAAATTGTATATAACAAATAATAAAAATTAAAAATTACAAATTATTTTAAGATAAGAAAAGATTGGCTGCAAGTTCATTCCTTCATTTACTTCGTTAAATTTGATACAAAATTGTAAATATCTAGGCCTGCAAAGATCCAAGCTACAATTTTAGATGTTCTTTTGTAATTCTTTAAAGCTAGCTCTTTGGTGTTCTTATGTAAGAATTTATGTTATTAGTGAGCTTTCCAGACACTTTGTTCTACTACCACATTTGGTTCTTGGTCTCCTAATGCAAATCACAGGTTAATGAATTTAACTGTTTATGAATATTCTGAATTAACCCTTTTGAGTTAAATGGGAAGTTATGCAAGCACATGAACAAATTAAAACCGATTTCTTGCTAAAGTTAGAACTGGGAAACACACATTCGGTTCTTGGTCCCATAATGAAATTCTATTTAAATTTGTTGCTTTTGTATTCCGGTTTGAGACTTTAACTGTTTTCTTGATTTTCGAAAATTATCCTTTTTGAGTGAGATGGGAATTTCTGCAAGAACATAAAAAAAAAGCCGATTTCTTTCTAAAATTAAAAACTGGGAAACGCACATTCGGTTTGATCATATAATGAATTTCAACTAAAGTTTGTTGCTTTTGGATTCTGGTTTGGAATATAACTGTTTTTTTTTTACTTTCCGAATTACCCTTTGGAGGGTAATGGGAACTTATGCGGAAACAGAAACAAAGGCCTATTTCTTGCTAAAATTAGAAACTTGAGAAACACACATCTTAAGCTATTAACACTAGAAATCTAATATGTGGCTACAAATTTTTGTTGGAATTTTTGATATCGATGAACACAAATACACAATAAGGCTCAAGTGAGTTTTTGTATTTCAATGATCGATAATACAAATACTGTGCACACTTCAGATTAATACTGATGAACACCCTAAAAGAACTCAACAAACTAACGTTATCTGAGTCATTGCCAACAAGGTGGACTCATTATTCAAATAACAACTACCTTAATAAAGGACACATGCAAATTAATAAAGACTTATTCCACAGCAGCATTGCACATGTGCATCATCCGTACTCGAGCTCCATGCATGCAACAATATTGACTCACATTTTGTCACCCCCGTTTGAGTCAAAATGTCGTACTCCCAACAACCATCTAAAGTACACAAATTCTCTTTAGTTAAATGACTTAGTAAGCACATCAGCTACCTGATCATGGGTTGAACAGAACTCCAAAGAAATCAATTCTTCTCAACCATTTCCCTAATGAAATGATATCTCAATTCAATGTGTTTTGATTTCTTGTGATGAATCGGGTTCTTTGACAAGTTGATGGCCGACTTGTTATCACAGAAAATAGTGGTAGGCTGCTCCTGTTTCAGTCCCATATCTGCAAGGACTCGTCGGAGCCAAATGGCTTGACACGTTGCTCCTGTAGCCGCTATGTACTCTGCTTCTGTACTTGATAAAGCAACTGTGAGTTGCTTCTTCGAACTCCACGCGACTGCACCGCTACCAACCGTGAACATGTATGCTGAAACACTCTTCCGATCATCGACGCAACTCGCCCGGTCACTATCACTGTACCCAGTTAATGACAACCTGTCTCCTTTTCCATACCATATTCCAAGACTAATACTTCCAGCCACATACTTGAGTATTCTACGAGCAGCACCCAAATGAACTTTAGATGGGTTTTGCATAAACCACGAAACAATTCCTACCGCATACGTCAAGTTTGGTCGTGAGTGGGTTAGATAAATCAGTCCACCAACCATGCTTCGAAAAATTCACCATCCACCTTATCTTCACCATCTTGAGCAGATAATTTTTCGTTGTAGTTCATTGGAGTATCTTTAGTCTTGTCTGTGTGTATATGGTAAATCGGTTTAGGAGACTCTGAGCATATTTTTGTTGATGCAAGAAAATACCATTATCAGCCTGTATTACTTCCAGACCAAGAAATAGTCGAAGTATACCGAGATCCGTCATTTCAAACGTGTGCATCATGCCATCCTTCAATTCTTTTACTAAAACATCACATGAGGAAGCATAAATAATGTCATCAACATATAAGCATACATAGATGATATCACCTGTGGTTGTTTGCTTGATATAAAGAGTCGGTTCACTCGAGCTCTTTATATAACCGTGTCTGCTGAAGTACAGGTCGATTTTTGAATACCACGCCCGTGGATATTGCTTTAATCCGTATAAGGCTTTGTTAAGTTTAAGAACCATCTTCGGGTGCCATTTAGAGGTGAAGCCTTCTAGTTGCTTAATGTAGATTTCCTCTGTAAGCTCCCTATTTAAGAATGTGGATTTAACGTCAAGCTGGTGCACTTTCCACCCCTTTTGGGCGGCGACAGCAAGGACCAGTCGAATAGTCTCGAACCTAGCAACGGGGGCAAATGTTTCATGAAAATCAACACCAGGTTGTTGCGAGTAGCCTTTTGCGATGAGTCTCGCCTTATGTTTGAACACTTTGCCATTTGGACCAACTTTTGTTTTGAATAACCATTTAACTCCCACTGCTTGCCTTCCCGGTAGAAGAGAAAACAAGGTCCACGTGTTATTCTTCTCTATGGCCCTGATTTCTTGTTGCATGGCTTCCACCCATTCATGCGATTGAGCTGCTTGTGAGTAGCAATTTGGGTCAGTAGTGCTTAGAGCAAAGTGGCAAGTAAGCATATCATCTTCTTCTTCTGAGAGTCCTTCTCCACTATAATAATCATGTATCCATGCAGGTGGTTTAGTGACTCTTTTTCCGGTTCTAGAGGAAGACATAGGAGGTGTACGGTGTTAGGTGGTAAAGATGGTGACTGGTCATGGGTTGAACTTTGATTTGCATGAGGTAGCAGGGAAACAGTGTTTGAGTGAGTAGGGTTAGAGTTAGGTGATGTAGGCACATGGTTGTTGGTAGAATCAAGGTGTGATGTGTCCTGTTCTCCTCCACTCGTTTCATGTGGAGAAAAAGGAAATGGGTCATCAAAATGATAAAGTTGTTCTGTGTTAGTACTTGCCATGTGGGTTTGCCATTCCCATGTTGCATCCTCAAAGAATTCAACATCCCTTTTAGTACAAAACTTATTTGTATTCGGGTTATATAACCTGTATACTCTGTTTGACAAATTAGAATACCCAATAAAGACAGTTTGTTCAGATCTGCTATCCAACTTCTTCTTCTGTTGGGCAGGTATGATACCATGGGCAATACACCCAAAGGTTTTCATGTGGGAGACAGAGGGTTTAATTCCTGACCATACGTGTAAAGGGGTTTGGTTAATGAGAGCTTTTGTGGGTGATATGTTTATGGTATAGACAGCAGTAGCTACTGCTTCTGCCCACAGAGAATTAGGTAGCTTCTTCCCTTGTAGCATGCTCCTCGTAAGATTCATGATGGTCCTGTTCTTGCGTTCCACAACACCATTATGTTTTGGGGTGTATGGAACCGTGATTTCTCTTTTGATTCCAGCTTGCTCACAAAAGTTGTTAAACTCTTGGGAGCAAAACTCACCTCCTCTGTCTGATCTAAGGGATTTAATGGCACTACCGCACTTATTTTCTATTAGGGCCTTGAAACATTTAAACTTTTCAAATGCTCCAATTTTGTTAGACAAGAAGTACACCCAACACATCCTTGTATAGTCATCTACAAAGAGAAGATAGTATCGGCTATTCCCAAGGCTAGGTGTCTGCATGGGACCACACAGATCAGTGTGCACAAGACCTATTTTGGTCTTGGCACGCCATGAGGAAGATTTAAAAGGTTTCCTAGCCTGTTTGGCAGATACACATGTTTCATAGTGTATGGCAGCCTTTAATTTGGGAGGTCCTTCTACCATCTCTTTGTTATGTAATTGTTTAAGACTATCAATATGTAAATGGCCATACCTGTAGTGCCACTTCAGTGCTTCAACCTCATTTCTGGTTATTTAACTAGGGACATTGGTGACCAGGCACTTGGCATCAAAAACAAACATGTTGTTACCGGCGATGGTGATCGCCATAATGAACTGACCTGTAGCTTTGTTCCTGACCTTACATTTGTCATCATCAAAAAGGATAGAATATCCTTTCCGCATAAGTTGCCCAACACTCAATAAGTTATGCTCCAGCCTTGGAGCATAGTACACGTCTTCTAACAGTTTGTAACTGTGGTCATTGGAGTAGATCCTTACCCTCCCTTTTCCTTCAATAGTTAGACGTTTCTTGTCTCCAAGTTTAACACTCATCTTGAATGTTTCATCAAGATTAACGAAGCTAGTGTTTAGCCCCGTCATGTGGTTTGAACACCCGGAATCAATGAACCCCTTATGAGAGTTGTCGTGATGCTTATTAGTGTGAGTCATCAAAGCAAACGGATCTTGAAAGATATCATGGAAGGCCAGTAAGAGGTGTTGAGCTTCGTCTTCTGCTTCTTCATTTTCATCTGCATTCTCGGCTACGTTAACTTGGTCGTGCACACTTTGTTGGATAATGGACATCGCCTTGTTGCTGCAGCATTCTCGGCTACGTTAACTTGGTCCTGCACACCCGGAGAGTGCCCCACGTCTCCTTAGATGAAGCTGCTGCAACAATTCGTGAGAACAGATGGTCGTGCACACCTTGTTGGATAATGGACATCGCCAGTGCATCCTTCCTCCTGGTTTCATGGTGATCTCGTGATGCATTGTTGGTAGCGGTGATTCCAAGGTACACAACGTCCCACAGATCCCGGGATTTCAATATTGTTTTCATTCGAATGCTCCAGTGTTCGTAACCTTCTCCTTTGAACACGGGTATAGCAACAGCAGATGTGGGATTAGGGTGAGTAGGGTTTTCAGTCATAATGAAGGGGTGAGAGCACTTGGTGAGAAGAGGAAGACGGATTGGGTTGAGCCAACCTTGCTCTGATACCAAAACTGTTGGAATTTTTGATATCGATGAACACAAATACACAATAAGGCTCAAGTGAGTTTTTGTATTTCAATGATCGATAATACAAATACTGTGCACACTTCAGATTAAATACTGATGAACACCCTAAAAGAACTCAACAAACTAACGGTTATCTGAGTCATTGCCAACAATATGGACTCATTATTCAAATAACAACTACCTTAAATAAAGGCCACATGCAAATTAATAAAAGACTTATTCCACAGCAGTATTGCACATCTGCATCATCCGTACTCGAGCTCCATGCATGCAACAATATTTGACTCACATTTTGTCAATTTTCACCAAAATTTGAAAAGATGTATGAAATTCATTGAGTAGCCCATGATCAAGATTGTTGAAAATAACCCAACCGGAAAACCGACCCAAGTTCCCTCCCATGAAAACCATGATAGCTTCTCATCTTCCACCTCTTGTCCATCTGATGGTTGTATATCCTCAGGACATTTGATTCTAATCTGCATACCGCACAATCCACTGTTGTTTGCAAAATAACTCAATTCGTTCATCGTGTTCATCTGTCCACCGGTAGGAATCTTACCCGTCAGCTTGTTATTGCTCACATCAAGAATCGACAGTTGATTCAGCTTCGAAAATGACTGAGGAATTGAACCTGAGATCTCATTGTGTGACAAATCTATGCTCTCTATGCCCTCTAGATCTCCAAAAGACACTGGAATATTCCCAGAGATTCTGTTGTGTGAAATGTTGAGCAGTTTTAGGCCCTTGAGATTGCCTAAAGTCGCCGGAATCTCACCGGAGATTCTGTTGTCTGACAAGTCCAAGAAAGAGTAGATATCAAGGTTCCTACTTGACATCCCTTGAAATGAGTTCTTCCAGTTTAAAATCAAGTCTTGAAACTCTATAAAGAAGTTGAAGATGTCGACCGATGGTAACATGTCCGGTGTTTCCATCATTCTTGCAAGGTTTCCAATCTCAGGCGGGATATTTCCGGCCAACTTGTTCCCGGAGAGATCAAGAATTCGAAGAGAAGTAAGGTTCGAGATCGTTTTCGGGATAAACCCTTCAAGGGAATTGTTTCTTAGGCTTAGAACTTGAAGACCTGGGATTTGAGGGATCACATCCTGAAACTTTCCTGTAATATTGTTATCATGAAGATCAAGATGTTCAAGGTTGGTCAACTTAGTCAAATTCCTAGGCAACTCACCGGAAAACTTATTCCCACCCAAAGAAAGAATCCGAGTTTCTGTAGAAAAAGTCGCCGGAATCTCACCGGAGAATTCATTGTAAGACAAATCAATGTAAGCAAGAAGAGGATTATCTCCAAAAACCGGTAACTTCTCACCGGAAAATCTGTTTATTGACAAGTCCAAAAGCAGCAGCCTGTAAATATTGGTTATCGACATCGGAATTTGCCCGGAAAAACTATTTCCGGACAACATAAGAATCATAATTGCTCTTGCACTGCCTATATTCTCCGGTAACTCACCGGAAAAATTGTTTCTTGACAATGCAAGAATCGATAAACTTAACGATTCAAACAGTTGAGATGGGAGTTCTCCAGTGAGCTTGTTGTCTGAGAGGATTATGCTCCCAACATCCATCTCTGCAAGCCAAATTGGAAACCCACCCTTTAATTCATTGCCACTCAAATCAAGAAATTCTAACTCTTTTTGTGATGATATCCACACCGGAATTTCTCCGGAGATACCACAAGACTGCATAGAGATCTGTTCAAGACTGCATTTTGGAACAATCTTTGCTTTATTATTCCACATTAATCTGCCCCCTTTACCCCCAATGAACAGTTTCTTTAAAGTTTTGATCTTGAACAACCATGATGGGATTTCTCCGGTGAGCATATTGTCCTTGATCCTCAGGGTCTCTAATAGGGTCAAGTTTCGTATGGATGACATGATCGGACCGGTGAACCGGTTCTTGCTCAGATCAAGTGTTGTCAAGTTCACTAGCTCTCCCACGCCTGCCGGAATTTCACTGGAGAATTCATTTTCAGACAAATCCAGTGACTCCAGACCCTTCAGGTTTCCAATCGTGGCCGGAATCCCACCGGAAAACTGATTCTTTCCCAGCGAAAGCTCCCGTAGCTTCGTTAAGTTCCCGATCTCTTCCGGCATGTTTCCAGATAAAAAATTCTCATTCAGCTTCAATGATTCAAGATTCCAAAGCTTTCCAACTTCATAACTCAAACCACCGGTGAAAGTGTTGTTACTTAAATCAAGAACACGAAGAGATTCGAGTTCAAAAATCTGAGGAGGAATCGAACCCGTGAATCGATTCACACTCAACATTAGCGTTCTCAAATTCTGTAAAGACCCGAGTTCCGGTGGTAATTCGCCCTCCAACGAATTACTGCTCATGTCCAAATACTGTAAATTTATTAACTTGAAAATTTGGCGGGGAATAGAGCCGTTGAAGTTGTTCTGCGTCATGTCAAGATGAACAAGTCCAGTGAGATTACTAAACCCGTCTACGGGAACCTCTCCCGCCAACGTATTCATCGCGATATCGAGTAGTTTCAGTGACCGGACCTCGAACAGTGGGATCAAAACATCAGAGGACACCGGAATTGGATTCCCGAACAGGGGGACGACTGAGTATAAGTGGAGTTCGGTGATGGTTCGGGTTTTGTTTCTGGTTCGGGTGCAATTGACGCGATCCCAGGTGCAGCAATCGGTCTTCGGGTTCCATGATTCTAGCTCTGAAAATGGAATGTAATCGTCGGAATTGGAATCGGAATTAGAATCGAAAATGGCGGTGAGGGTGGATTTGAATCTGAGTAATGCTTGTTTTTGGTGAAGGGGGCAGGGAATGATGGTGTTGGAATGGAATTGAGTATGATGAAGATTGATAGTATTGATAGTGGTGTGATTACAAAGGCCATGGTGGTTTCCGGTGGGTTTTGGGTTGAATTTGTTTGTAAAAGGTGGTGGTGGTTATAAAGGTTCAAATTTGGTTTTAGAATTAAGATATTGATCAATTTAGAGTGATGTACTGATTTTGTTGCATGGTGTACAAGTTATGAAGGAGGGTGTGTTTGAAGTTGGTGATTGTGGGAGTGGGAAATGGAATTGAATGAGTCGTTAATTTGAAGTCAACGGATAATGGTAAAATAGTAGTGGGAGTTTGACTATTGAAGTTGAGTGTATCGAAAGATAAGTGAACTCCACTTTCGATTTCAATTAAATATATTGTTTTTGAGCTTGTACAATATAATAATTAAATATACTAGTAACATCCAACCTATGAAAATAGCATATAATTTACACTTTAAGATATATGTAAAATTGATTTAAAAAAGTGTAATAACATATTCTATCAAATTTATAATGTTCAAATGTGGCGTTTTTGAAGACGATATTTTAATAGGTTGCATTTGTGATTTATGTTTTGACTATAACGAAAGAGTACAGGTATGGTTTTGTTTTCTAATATTGATACCTAATTCGATAGTTTGATTTTTGGATATCGATTTAATAAAAATATGGAGAAATCAATAAAGTAAACGATTTAGTCAATGATGATAAAGCTAGTATTATTCCTTTCGTACAAATCTCCGGATCCTATGTTAGACTTTTCTGATTTTCTCATTTGTGGTTGACAAATTAGAGCATGTTATTTACCTAGAAATTGCATTTGCTTGTATTGTTTATAGTTTTCATTACTTTAAAAAATATAATTAATAACCTTATCCCCAAGTTTTGTTTAAAATCCTCAAAGCTTAGTATTATTTTTTTCTGGTTTTTTATATACTTTTGTTTTCTTTTATTTACTTTTTAGTTTTGATTTTTTAACCTTTATTTTAACAATTTTTGAATTTTATTATTAACGTTTGTTTGAATCTCTAAAACTTTATTTTAATTTTTTCTAATTTTATTTAATTTTAGAAAAAATTACACAATTTGTCTCTATGGTACAATTGTATTGCAGATTTAATCACTAGATCATTAAAAACTTCGGATACTAACGGTGAAAACTAAACTTGCAATAATAACTCTAAAATGTTTGGACTAAATTTTATTTTTTAAGTTTGGTGGCCAAACTTGTAATATGATCAGACCACATGAATCATTTTTGTAATTTTCTCTTATGTTAAAAACTAATAATTGATTTTTTAATGTTATTAGAGAAAATGATTTTGGAGGGAAAAAGTCACCATAAATTACTAAATTAGAATGACAGACAGAAAATGAGATACTCCTAGTGTCACACCCTGGGCCCAAGGAGGATGGGACGTCGCAGACTGGCAAAATACATGGCAGCGTAAACTAACCACTCAACAGCACACAAGGAAAGAAATCACATGGCATTACCTTTAGATAGCATATCTACGCTATGAAAGTCTTGCCCAAACGTAAAATCACACACATTACAAATTATCCAAATTTAACACAACAATTCGAATGCCTAATAATGTTTTAAAATCAAGTAACGCCATTGGTAGTCACGGTGCTAAGCCATCCATAAGGGTTTCCATTAAAATCCAAGCTTCCATCAAGGGTTACCTGAAACATGCTCAAAAAGATTTTTATGTCAACTATAAAGTTGGTGAGTTCAAGTGCTTAAAGTTTAAAAACAAAAGGACTCTTTATAATCCATAAGTTAAGTTTATAAACATAAGTATCACTGTTGTGGGGTCACAATCAACCCTGCACTCAGACCCGGCTAGCCTCTTCTAAACTTGTGTTATGTCGGTTATCCCATAGGGAAAACTGAGCCTCAAACAGTGTACCATACCTGTCAAGTGGTACACCATAGTATCTTATAAAACCTGTTACATGACACAAACGACCCCGCAGGATCTCAGTGTGGTACCCTCCTATTATGTCATTGGGTTATGACGGAATGCACTATGCGTGGGGGATTTCCCAAGTAGATCTACCCATATAGAACAAACGGTTCACACAAGAATTAATGATTGTGATACAAGTAGGTGCAGGTTCTAACATTAGCCACAACATATAATAGCATCGGATAATAGTACACAAATAAATTTTAGTTCAAACATAGCATGCTTTATCCCAAATAATAGTAAAAAGAGAACACTAAACTCACCTTAGGTAACTCAACAGTTCTTCAGTCACAGAAAAAATTCAAGTCCTAACACCCTATGATCAAGATACAAGTAGTAAGCTAATGTTCTTAGACTATTGGAAGTGTAACTAAGTGTAATTTATGATCATAAGTTCACGTGGCTTCGTTTTTTAGAAGTTTGTGTCAAAAAGTTTCCTTTTTTTTTTTTAGGAAAGTTAGGGTTATTGATATATGGATGACAAGCTATATGACTCTTATAAGTTTTTTTATATTATAATAAGTTTAATAACAGTTTTCTGGTCATAAGATTACTGAAATATAGTTATATTTACGAAATTTACACTTTGGTCCCTCAAGTTTCAAAATTTACAATTTTGACCCAAAAGTTTGCTTTCTTTCATTTCTTGACCCAATATGGCCCTTATTAGTTCCTAGAGGTTTTTATATTACTTTTAGGCCTGTTTTAAACTTAAGATTTTAACTTGAGAGATTTAAAGCACAAAATTCAAGTTACCGGTTACGGTAAAACCGTTAATTTAAGCATCTTGTTTTAGATCTTTTAATTTCAACCTATAACACTCAAGTATAACTTTTAAGGGATTCTAACCAATATTATAGTCTATTTTAAATGAATTTTTTGGGTTATTTGAGTAGAAGCTTCGTTTGTAAACAAACCCGTTAAAATCCGTTTTTACCCGAAACCGAACATCTATTCCACTTTCTTTCAACTTTCCACCAAAATATCACTTTGAGGTCTTCTAACTCACTGAAATAACATGGATTTAATGGTCTTAGGCTTGTTACACTATTTTTAAAATTTTATCCAAAAATCTCCCAGTTTAAGCTTATCATTGTTAAATAAATTCATAGAAATTACATATTAACCCAAAAATTCACCAAATTCAGTTTTTAACACTTAAATACTTATTTTAGGGCCTGGAATTTTTAGAACTTGCAATATTTTAAGTTTTTCCCATTTTTGAGAATTTTACTACTTTTCGGGTCTTAGATTTCACCCATTAAGTCCATAATACCACTACTTTTTATCCATTCAACAACTACCACTAATTTTACAAGATTAATCACCAAACTACTAGAACAAAGCATAATCTCACGGATTTTGCATTACAAGCATCATTGTTGCTTTTTTGAGGGTGTTTCACATGATTTGCACATGTGTAATCTATCATAGTTTGTGCTCAAACATCATTAAACCTTTTTGTAACATTAAACCCAGATTATTATGATGTTAATAAACTGTTTTGAAGCAGGTTTTAACATTGGTTGATGGGTTTTTCAAAACAAGTAGGTTATTGGTGCTAAAACACACGAAAAAAAGGGTTTTCGAGTTGAAATCATGTGCATCAACCCATGGTTCACGAACACTCATTAGAATATACCTTTTTGAAGTCGTGAGTCTCACAAAAATAGTAATATGGCCGCAAGATTCTGTTTTGAACAAGAAAAGTGAGATTCATGGTAGAAAGTGAAGAAAAACTCAAGAAATAGCTTTGTTCGGGTATAACGATGCTCACTCAAGGTGTTTCGTGATTTTGGAATGATTTGAAGAGTATGAGGGCTGTTGAATCACGAGCTTAAGCTGAAACTCCTTGTTCTTGCAAGAACCTTGTGTAGAAACTCACCAAAACTCACTTTCTAGCTCGTTTTACACTTGGTCGATGTTGGGGTAGTGCTATCCTTCGATTTTCTTGGCTAGAATGGAGGAGAAATGCAGAATTTTGAAGAGGAGAGGGAAAGAATTCGTGAAAAAGGGAGAGGGAGTGAATGTAGTGTGTGTTTTGCATGTATGGGGTGAAGAGAGTGAGGTGGAGTGTGTAAATGAGTTTTTTCTTACTATTTTGGGATGAAGCATGCTATGTTTGAACTAAAATTTATCTGTGTACTATTATCCGATGCTATTATATGTTGTGGTTAATGTTAGAACCTGCAACTACTTGTATCACAATCATTAATTTTTGAGTGAACCGCTTGTTCTATATGGGTAGATCTACTTGGGGAATCCCCCACGCACAGTGCCTTCCGTCATAACCCAATGACATAATAGGAAGGGTACCACACTGAGATCCTGCGGGGTCGTTTGTGTCATGTAACAGGTTTTATAAGATACTATGGTGTACCACTCGGTAGGTATGGTACACTGTTTGAGGCTCAGTTTCCCCTATGGGATAACCGGCATAACACAAGTTTAGAAGAGGCTAGCCGGGGCTGAGTGCAGGGTTGATTGTGACCCCACACTAGTGATACTTATGTTTTTAAACTTAACTTTGGATTATAAAGAGTCATTTTGTTTTTAAACTTTAAGCACTTGAACTCACCAACTTTATAGTTGACACAAAAAAAATTTTGAGCATGTTTCAGTTAACCCTTGATGGAAGCTTGGATTTTAATGGAAACCCTTATGGATGGCTTAGCACCATGACTACCAATGGCATTACTTGATTTTAAAACATTATTAGACATTCGAATTGTTGTGTTAAATTTGGATAGTTTGTAATGGGTGTTGATTTTACGTTTGGGCAAGACTTTCATAGCCCGGATATGCTATCTAAATGTAATGCCATGTGATTTCTTTCCTTGTGTGCTGTTGAGTGGTTAGTTTCCGCTGCCATGTATTTTGTCAGTTTGCGACGTCCCACCCTCCTTGGGCCCAGGGTGTGACAGATTGGTATCAGAGCCACAGGTTGTAGAGAAGTCTGGAATACCTTAGTAGACCCTAGGCTACAACCCTGATGCCCTAGGACTGTCCTTGTTTTGGAATGTGTTGGAATAAATGGGTTGGGTAAATTGATGATTACACTTGATCAACGTAATCATGAATTTACCGGACGCGTGAATTCCAGCACAATCCCCTATGTGGTGTTAAAACCTTTCTTTCAAGTAGAAATTTCGGGAAAATTTTTTGTGTGGTCTAAACCTTGAAAACTAATTTTCATTCCTGTTGTAACCGGTATTGTTACTGATTATGGATACTACTGCCATCACTACTGTTGTAATTACTACTATAAGATACTATCATTATTATTGTCATGAACTATGAGAAACCAAATTACTCATGATAATATTACAGGAACTCGAGACTGATGGCTGACAACGGAAAGGGGCCTGCATTCCCTGTTGACGAGACTGCCCCAGTGGGAAGGCTCGGGAGGGCAACATCCCCGTCACAATACGAGGAGTACCTGCGGAGATGCAGTCATCCAGGATGGATCTCAGTGACATCCGACGACACAGACATCCCAGGATAAGAGCCGAACCCGCTCTCACTCACCGCATGTCACTACACCTACTCATTCACCTATCCCGCCTATCGGGAACAGGGGTGTGCGTGTCATTACACGGCCGCCTAAAAGTACTAGACCAGGAGCTTCTGTCTCTTTTAGGATGCCGTACCCTCCACCTCCTCCTGCAATGGCTCCCGCACCAGCACCTCCGGTGATAGAACCGCCCAGACGCCAACCACAAGACGAGTATTGGATACCGCCCAGACGTAGCTTGTATGAAGGCCCGAGTGTCTTAGCTGGAGTCCCCTACTCCCAGTCCAGCCGCCGAGCTAGTGATTTTGGTCCTTCTGATCCCACATTGAGTGATATACTTCAGACCATTCAGCGTCAAGAGGTGACCCTGCAGCACGCTAAGCGGACCTCACAATCCGCCCAGTTCCAGGCTTTGATGGCGTCTCATGGTGTTCAACGCTTGAAGCAGGAGCAGAAGAAGAAGAGTTCGGGATGGTTGGGTGGCTGAAGAAGAAGTGGCAGTGATGATGGGGACGATATCTGATTGTTTGGTAGGAGATTACTATTTGAAGAAACCATTTTATCTATTCAGACACTATTATTATCTTATGGGGGTGATGACACCTTTCAATTTGTGATACTATGACACTGTTACTATTTTGCTTGATTGTTGCTAAATTTAACTATGCATGATTTTTCTCTTATGATACTATCTATTGCAGGGTGTTTAAAATGGGATTATGCAATAGTATATCTCAAAGGAATTAATTTGCTTGCCCCATAAATTACACTTAGTTACACTTCCAATAGTCTAAGAACATTAGCTTACTACTTGTATCTTGATCATAGGGTGCTAGCACTTGAATCTTTTCTATAACTGAAGATCTGTTGAGTTACCTAAGGTAGTTTAGTGTTCCTTTTTTTTTAAAAAAAGTTAGGGTTATTGATATATGGATGGCAAGTTATATGACTCTTATAAGTTTTTTTATATTATAATAAGTTTAATAACAGTTTTCTGGTCATAAGATTACTGAAATATAGTTATATTTACGAAATTTACACTTTGGTCCCTAAAGTTTCAAAATTTACAATTTTGACCCAAAGTTTGATTTCTTTCATTTCTTGACCCAATATGACCCTTATTAGTTCCTAGAGGTTTTTATATTACTTTTAGGCTTGTTTTAAACTTAATATTTTCAGATTTTAACTTGAGAGGTATAAAATACAAAATTCAAGTTACCGGTTACGGTAAAACCGTTAATTTAAGCATCTTGTTTTAGATCTTTTAATTTCAACCTATAACACTCGAGTATAACTTTTAAGGGATTCTAACCAAGATTATAGTCTATTTTAAATGAAGTTTTTGGGTTATTTGAGTAGAAGCTTCGTTTTTAAACTAACCCGTTAAAATCCGTTTTTACCCGAAACCGAACACTCTATTCCACTTTCTTTCAACTTTCCACCAAAATATCACTTTGAGGTCTTCTAACTCACTGAAATATCATGGATTTAATGGTCTTAGGCTTGTTATACTATTTTTAAAATTTATCCAAAAATCTCCCGGTTTAAGCTTATCTTTGTTAAATAAATTCATAGAAATTACATATTAACCCAAAAATTAACCAAATTCGGTTTTTAACACTAAAATACTTATTTTAGGGCCTGGAATTTTTAGAACTTGCAATCTTTTAAGTTTTGCCCATTTTTGAGAATTTTACTACTTTTCGGGTCTTAGATTTCACCCATTAAGTCCATAATACCACTACTTTTTACCCATTCAACAACTACCACTAATTTTACAGATTAATATCACCAAACTACGAAGAGTATGAGGGTTGTTAAATCACGAGCTTAAGCTGAAACTCCTTGTTCTTGCAAGAACCTTGTGTAGAAACTCACCAAAACTCTCTTTCTAGCTCGTTTGCACTTGATCGATGTTGGGGTAGTGCTATCCTTCGATTTTCTTGGCTAGAATGGAGGAGAAATGCAGAATTTTGAAGAGGAGAGGGAGAGAATTCGTGAAAGAGGAAGAGAGAGTGAATGTAGTGTGTGTTTTGCATGTATGGGATGAAAAGAGGGAGGTGAAGTGTGTAAATGAGTTTGTGGAGTTCAAGGGAAGGTGGGGAGTGGTGGAGAGGGGGGGGGGGGGGCGATTTAGAGGAGAGAGGGAGAGGATTCTTTTAATCTTTTTTTTTTTGTATTTTATTATGTGGTGTAAGTTTTGTTGTGTAGTGTAATTATTGGTAGTTTTAATTGTATAAGTTTTCAAGTGTAATGCTGCATATATATGCATGTGTGCCGTGAATATGTATGTATACACACACATTATTTGTTTTAATTAAAATTTTAATTTCTAGCATAGATTTAATATTTTCTAGAATCGCTTAATAATTTCTACACTAAGGCTGGACATAATAGAATTTTCTAAGACAATTAAACATAAAATCAATTAACATGGTAGAAGAAATAATATTAATATCAAAATAAATAATGATGGATTAAATTAAAGTTTAAAGTTGGACCTAGGAGTCGGTTGTTACAACCGACTCCTTGGGCCCGGGGTGTGACACCTAGAATGTATTCACCGATGATTGGAGATTTCAAGGAGCCCCAGTGGATTTTGAGTATGCGTGTATACGATCCCCAAAGGATGGAAGCTACACTTGCCCTAACCCCTCTTGGATGTGAGTTTAATAAATAAGAGATAACAAACTCAACCTATTTGAGTCATGTTTTATCTCAAACGGATCAACTTGAAAAGTTTAGTTTGAAGCATGTGTCAACCCAGACCAAAAACTCTTTCATATCGACATGTTAGTTAGCTCGTTTGAGTCTTAGATCAATTGGTTTGAGAGAAGCCACTCACGACTTTCAAAGTGGAGGTCATGGGTTCAAGTCTAACTTGGTGTAATATGCTCCAAGTGAGTTGGGAGTTTTACCGCAGTAGGTATTTGGGTGGTGCGTTTCCCCTAAAATAGTGGCACGTCGGGTCACCAGCGTTGTCTGTGTTCGCGGACGTGGGTGGCCATTCGCCATTGTGTTTACCCGCGTGACCGGGCTTATAGTATTTGTTGGCCGTTCAAAAAAAGCTAGCTCATTTGGCCCGTCCATCTTTGTCACGTGATCAACATCATGCAGTGCTTTAACTCAAGAACTAATACACACAATGTCGGTGTTTATGTTGTGGTTCAGATAATTTGGAGTGCAGATCATGACACATAAGGACGACGATAACTTCACTGATGTCACAAACTTCGATCCTTCTAGGTTTGAAGGAGTGGGACCCACGCCATTCACCTAGTTTCCGCACATAAGGGGTCCACGACACCACAGATGTGTTCGGGTAAAGAGTTAGCCCATGTGCAAACACATGCGTTCCTACACAACATCTTGACGAAGTTTAAGTGTGACCTACTAATTCCTTACGAGAAAATAAAGTATGATCCTATAATTACCCCAATAAAGGGCCTCTCAATTCGACTACATCCTCATCAAGTTTGAAGATCATCATTTATCACTTTATCAGTTTGGTTATGTAAATGCTAAACAATTGTTAACTATACTTGTTAAACTTATTGTTTTTACACTGTCTGTTTGATTAAACATGTCAACTTTGATAGTACTTGTTTATTAAACAGAGTAGATATAAGTATATGACAACTAAAAACCCAAGTATAAACAACTAAGACTATTCTAACAATCAATATCAGCAGTCTATATACTTCAACAGAAAGAGCAGATCAAAACCAAAAATATATGATCAAGATGTTGACCTTTCATCTAATCCAGCCTATGATGCAAGATCCTTCATCTTTCAACACAAGATTCCAATTCGCATACGGTTAAAACTTCATTTAAATAATAATGATATCGAAATCGAACCTCAATTAAACAGCTTAATCATGTCAGATTCATAGCAATTACCTTGTCATCAATGTCCACCACGATGCTCACCATCTTCTTCCTCTTCATCACCACCTTCTTCCTCCTCCAGATCCACCGCAAACAACCACAACCACTCACAATCTTCCACCTGGAGGCTTCGGATGGCCGTTAATAGGCGAAACCCTAGAGTACCTTCGTTCGCAAAGAGACGGAACACCGGAGAAATTCGTAAGAGATAGAATCGATAGATATGGTAGTCGTTTGGTATTCAAAACGTCGTTGTTAGGGCACCGTATGGCGGTGTTCTGCGGGGCTGAGGGGAACAAGTTTTTGTTCGGAAACGAGAGCAAAGTGGTGGCGTCGTGGTGGCCGGAGGCGATCAGCAGGCTGTTCGGAAAGTGCTTGAATACAAGCAGAGGAGATGAAGCCAAATGGTTGAGGAAGATGATGGTGGCGTATGTTGGCCCTGATGCCTTATCGAATCGTTTCATTCACACCATGGAAGTCGTAACTCGTCTCCATATGCAAAATCAATGGGAAGGTATCAATTTTCATTGCAAACGAGTTATCGACTCAATCTCAGTAATACATTAAAAACAAGTGTGCAAATGTATAACGTGGTTTTAATGTATATTTAGTTACCAAATTGGTTACCCGAATGTTACAGTTACATAAGTTGAAAAAAAAATGATATTATCGAATTTAAATTTATAATGATATATATAAGATTAGGTTTAGTAAACTCGTGCGTACACGGATTGAATAAATAAATATTAAATGAAATAAAAATTTACTAATTATAAAACAATATTCTAAATAAGTTACAATGAAATTACGTATGAGTACGAATTATAATTAATAAACAATGATATAAACTTTTCAAACTTTTGTTTTTAATTTTTTTGTGTTTTTCCAAAAATAAATTAAACATTTTGTTTCAAAACAAACTGTTTTAAAAAAAGTCATCTTTAAAATTTTTCTTACTATAATTTCTAATTTTAAATATTTTTGGTCTATAAAATTTTTCTTTTTAAAAAACTAATTTTAAAATATTTTGTATTTTTAAAAATGTTTGATGGTTTAGAAAATTTCTTTTTTATAACAATTTGTTATCTTAGAAGAACATTAATAAGAAGATGTCATGCTTAATTTATTAAATTACTTTTAATATAAAAAATTAAATAAAATTAATAGTAATTAATGTAGTTATTTAATAAGAGAGAGAAGCGGAAAAATTTTGATGAGGAGAATTGTGGTGGTGCCATGTGTTACTCTTAGTTCACCTTTTAGTTTAGAAGGACGTGGAACACATAAATTAAGATGTGAAATTTATCTTAGTAGTTTTGAAATATATGAAAATGTTTTTGAGGTTATATTAATTACTATATATATTTAGAATTTAAAATCAAGATTTTCAAAATGAATATGATGAATACATGTGACAAAGTCTATGTGACGCATAGGTGTACAACCTAGTTAAACGTCATGTCAACAAGAGTTAGTTTTTTATTATATGTTACAGATATAAATTATAGATGATATGAACGCACATTTACCTGTATAATATGCTATTAAGGCAACAAATGAATTCTCAACTTTTCATGTTTAAATAAATTTGAGCTCATAAGAGTCGAAGTATGTTGAACTTAATTATAGGTTATTTAAACAATATGCTATTAAGGCAACAAATGAATTCTCAACTTTTCATGTTTAAATAAATTTGAGCTCATAAGAGTCGAAGTATGTTAAACTTAATTATAGGTTATTTAAACTCGTAGCCTCCCTAGGAATACACGCAGTCAAAGTTAGCTGAGCCATTAAAATTTAATTCAACTTAAGGCTAAGATGGCATGATCGAGCTTGAGCATGGTTAGCTCAATATATTCGCAAACCATAGTCGTATATAATCACGAAGCCATATTATATTAAAAGGCTATAAAATAATATGCATTAAAAGTCTTGTAGTTTAACGGTATTAACGTGTGCAGTCATACAAATAATATTTTAATGATAAATGAGAGGAGTCCTTACACTTAAAAAAAGTCACTTTTAACCTTTTTATTAAACATGTTATAATTTCAACCTAATTTAAATAAGAGATGTAACTCTATATCGTTCATTTGTTTCTTAATGCATCTAAAAATAGGATTGATTGTTGTGAAGGCAGGAGTGAGCTGAAAGTTTTCGACACGGTGAAACCATATTTATTCGAGCTTGCATGTCGTCTGTTTTTAAGCCTCGATGATCCAAAACATGTTGCAGAACTTGGATCTTTATTCAACACGTTCCTAAAAGGGCTCGGGGGGCTGCCTATCAATATCCCAGGGACACGTTTTTACCGGGCTAAAAGGGCAGCAGTTGCTATTAAAAAACAACTGATCATGATCATCAACCAAAGGAAACAGCCCTGAACAAGATAATGCATCATCTGTTGAAGACCTATTGTCACATTTGCTTCTATCCTCGGATGAAAATGGTCGGTTCTTATCCGAAATGGAGATTGCAAATAATATATTGTTGCTGCTCTTTGCCGGACATGATACGTCTGCTGTTTCCATAACGTTGCTCATGAAAAGTCTTGGAGAACACCCAGATGTTTACAAAAACGTGTTGAAAGGTCATTTTCTGTTATACACACGCATATTTACATGATTTCAAGTTTTTGAATCCATATACGTGATTGATGGTGCTTTTTTATGAATGTCACTAGAGCAAATTAGCATTTTGGAGGGAAAACTACCAGTGAAGTGCTCAACTGGGAGGACGTACAGAAGATGAGATACTCTTGAACGTAGTATGTGAAGTACTCAGATTAAATCCACCTGTGACTGGAGCTTTTCGAGAGGCCCTAGTGGATTTTGAGTACGCGGGTTTATAATCCCCAAAGGATGGAAGGTACACTAAAGTCTGCAAGTTCAACCACATTATTATGAAACCAATTTACTTGTGAATATGTCTATTGGGGTTGTATTTTGTCTCAAACATGTCAGTTCAATAACCATTTTAACCAAGAGTTAAACGGGTTGAAAGTGGTCCAAATCCACCTTTAATCCGTACAAGTATACAAACCTCTTAAAGTGGTTGCCGGTCAACTTGTCCCGACCCAGCATGTTATGACCCGTACTTAATAAAAACTCAATTTAACCTGTTCCCAACTGCATCTTATATACTAGTCCTATATATGCTTTCTGTATGCTTCTTGACTGACCAAAGTAAACATAAAATGTTGTGTGTCATTGTTGTGAATCCAGATAATTTGGAGTGCAGCCATGACACATAAGGAGAAGAACAACTTCCCAGACGTTACAAAATTTTGATCCTTCAAGATTTGAAGGAACAGGACCCACGCCATTCACTTATGTTCCGTTTGGAGGCGGTCCTAGGATGTGTTTAGGGAAAGACTAGCCCGTGTGCAAATACTTGTGTCCTACACAACATTGTGACTAAGTTCAAGTGGGACCTTCTGATTCCCAATGAAAAAATAGAGTACGATCCTTTGGCTACCCGGTAAAAGGACTCCCAATTCGACTCCATCCTCATCAAGTTTGATGATTTTCTATCAAGTATGTATCAGTTTTGTTATGTACTTATGTATCAATGCTAAAAGATTATTAAACATCAATAGTTTGTACATAGTTGAGCAAAAAACAAAAAAATTATGTCCAGCTTCATTTAAGATTTATGCCATATTCTATAAACAAAAACCGGTGGGTGTTTGATTCAGTAAATTCTCACTTACAGAAGTTGATTTTATTTCTTGTTGAATCCAAACAATGATTTAATGGCATTTAAAGCGTTCTCATTGATGAATGATTCGTCATATTGTTTAACCAGGGGATCAAACTCCTCAGATTTTCTTGATTCTCTAGATCCGGGTCGGTACGGATCCGCTGCAAGTGTTAGTAAAGAGTTGTTAAAAGCTTGTTAACACAAGATACATAACTAAAAATAAAATAACGGCTCCAAGTACCTTGAAATCTTCATATCCCGCCTGCAGAGCATCTTTTAGAGCTGAAAGTCCAGCTTGTATCTGTCATTTGCATATTAAAGATGAGCAGGTTTTAGCTATCACATTGTGCGTTAGTCGAATCAGAAGGGTTGGGAAAAAACAGCTAATTCCTTGTTAAGGGGTCGAAACCCATAAGGAAAGGTTGACCTGAAACACCTTATCCATTTCTTTTACCTTTGAACAGCAATAGTGTGAATGTGACGGAGTTTGATTTGCTGTTTTCTTTAACTGATTCTTTTGACCTTACACCTTTGACCCATTAGAAAGCGACAGTATACCACATCAACTCATTCATAAGTCAAAAATGCCACATGTAATTTATAATATCATAGGTTAAGCTTGGAATAGCAGCATGCAACATTGTAACTTGCTATTGAAGCTTCATTAGACTCTGGTTTTGACCCCAAAACAGACTCAACTTTTTCCAATGCCTCGTCATACTTTCACTCCTAAACAAATAATCAAGAGAAATTGTCATATAAAAAGCGCCCCTCAATATGTAGAAGCAAATTATCAGCTTATTGAATCCACCAAGAATAATTCAGACTGAAATAAGCAATCTCAATCCACTTAAGGAAAAAATTTATTTCCCCTAAAGACAAGATAAGCCCTTTTGTACCTAAATGAGCAGATAAGTTGTTTAAATAAGCAATCCTAACACCCCTAAAAGTGGTTATTCAGAGGTTATTTACTTAAAAGCTGCAAGCCTTCACGAAGCTCCCTTTCCGAGTTTCCTTTTTGTTCCTTCTTCCTCAAGTAATTTGCATCTGAATAAAAGAACACGATCAAACACGGACAATTTTAGCAACAAAACATTAGAATGCAGCTTCACTGTAATTTGGGCAAGGAAACTTACTTGGATTTCTCTAACTTTACTGCTAAATACTCCCCTGAATTTCTCAGCCCTAATGATCTCCTTTTCTGTCAGCTCACCCATATCTTCCTCTTCCCTACAAACCATATCATATAATTTCAAAAAAAAAAGATCAAGGGAGAAAAAAATGAAAACATCTACAGTTGTATCTTTTTGTAAAATGACTAAAGCTAGTTACAAATGTTCAAGAGTGGTTTGAGAATGCTAACTAAAATGTTTATCGGCTCATTGTGTTTCATACAGCAATAACTGTTTTAAGAGTGTTTATAATTGCCTATCCAAACAGCTTTCTTGTTAATTATGAGTGAAAAGTTGTTTCAAATGAACAGTTTCAAGTTTTTAGTTCAAAAGGCAATCAGAAACACCCCACCTTAAGAGAGTATCATTATAGGTGAGAGTAAATAGTAAACTGTGAACTAACCATATCTTTTTTGCATTCTCATATACAAAGGCCAAATTCTTTGGCGAATGGTGTACATGTTCTTCCATATCAGCTGCAGGCCATATTTCTGTTCCAAACATCGCACTGCAACATTTAGCATTTGATTACAACAGTTTCAACCACCCATTTTCATAAAGAATTCGCGAAAAAAGATCTTAGGATGCAAGAGGTCCATCCGTACATAGACAAGATAAAATCGCTCGTTTATAGCATTCAACCAACATGTTAAAACAATGGCCTAGAAGGCAAAAACAGCATTTGTGTTTCCTTTTCAATTACATGATATGACTAAGGTTATAATAGGTTCATTATGCTAGAGAATCAATGGTTTCTACCCAGATTTAGGTATTACTCTGCAAAGCATACTAATTGACACTTGCATAACTTTTTCTACACAAATCAATAGAAAGAAAGATTATGACTTAATGCTGAAAAGATCAGAGAAACAATTGCACAAAAGACTAAAATCTGCCATATCAATACAAATTTTCATATCAAAATGGCTACAAATGACTTAAGCATTTCATCGAATACTGGTGGCCAAAACTCTATCCCCAACGGTGAACATCGTAGTCTTATCAGCAGATCCTCCAGGTGCAATTGCATCAATGTAGGGTTCCACCATCTCTACCCTTAGCAAACTTCAACCAAAAGGCTGCTCAATCTCAACCTCATATTCTTCATACTTCTCTTCTTCCGCTGGCGATTCCTCCGCACCATTTTCACCGAGCTCTAACAATCAAAACCGACTGTTTCCCAGATCTCGAATCACATAACCTGATTGAAGCCCTCAGAATTTGGGGATTCTTGCTCCATGTTTGCTTGAATTGAGAGGTTGTCAAAGATAAAGTCTGCTTTGTTGGTGAGTTTGGTGTTCTGGGTAATGGTGGTGAAGAACAGAGAGATGGGTAGCTGTTGGGGGCATTGCCATTGTTGATTCAGTTGAAGTATGACTGCATTTGGAGCTCAAAGTGGTCATTGGGGATGAATGGTTATTGGATTGAAGGAAGAAAGATTACAGTTGAGTGATCAGTGGTTGTAATGGACTGTTGGGAATTCAGTATCTGGTGATACGTGTCAGCTCGTGGGTGGATCGAAGTCTTAACAATATGGGAATGTTATCCATATTAGGAATATTATCCATGATATTCGATGCTTCTTTTCAAAATTAGTTTATGATGAATTCTAGGACATTGTATAGTTGAGTATGATTATTTAGTAATTGGACGGTTGTATAATCAAATTTTATATCAAATTTAAAGCAAAGGATACCATGTACTTTTTATTTTTAACGTATTTTTAGTTTTTTTAGATAAATGTTTTTCCCGAGACCTATTATCACCTTGACACATGCTCTTTCACATGATCAGTATACAAGGTATTTACGGGTATTACATATTCTTCATGTATTACTGATCCGCTTCTTTTTCTTTCATATTAGATCACATTTTTTTACAGGCTCAACCGTTAAAGAGGACTTAGAAGCAATATTTATATAATGTTAATAGATTGATATTATTTTGAATATTTACTCTTTCTATAAAGCATGTGATAAAACCTTTAGATATTACATATGTAATTTTAATAAAAAGTGGTAAGTTTACATGGTAAAATTATTTAGTAAATATACGATAAAACTGAGAGATGAACATTTTCTAAATAATTAAGCATGTACGGATCAAATCTTATATATAAAATCATATAACATGATGCCTATATGTAATTGCATTCATAGATATTAAAAATCAACAACATGATGCATACATGTAATTGCATTTTAATGATTACATTCTTATTTTATATATAATATTGTAATGGCAATGCTTCCCCCATATAATTGCTAATAAATTAATAGATACTATATACATGCAAGAATGTCTCCGCTATTTTGGATCATTACATCCACGTGAGGGATAAAGGTTTGAATATGTTTCTCGTTTTGGGTAATGTTCATCACTGTAATGGTGTGAGTGGTACTATAATTCCCCTAAGTACTCCTCTTAACTACTTTTAATATTCTTGACATCTTATTTTTGTCTTTAACTATTCTATATTAATTACATGTTGTGGTGGTAATGATGTGAGTCGTGCTTATAATTACCCTTTAAGTATTTTAAAATTCTTGTCATCTTACTTTTATCTATAAATATCCTTAACTACTCTGTTAGTGACGTGGTGTTTTTAAGTATCCTCAACCAATATCTTTTTTTATTAAGATACAATTATATCAAAATACAAAGAAACTAACATGTCCATCAAAATAAAAAACAAAGCATTACATAATTCAAGTATAAAAACTATAAATACAAAACATAATAAAAGATTACATGGATATAAAATTAAGCTACTCTCATCCAACTCGAAGTACAATAAATCTAGAGTAAAAGATGTTCTGCAAGATCAAATGAAGTCAGAGATGAGATTTGCATCTCTCAACTCCGAAAGAACATTAACGTCAAAAAAGACTTGACCAGAGGATCCTTGCGTTGACAGATGATATTGCATTTTCGTCATCTATGTAGACGGATGATTACGGGTGATATGTACTTAAAGGGGTAGGATAGAAATTTATTTATTTTTTCAAAAGAAAATCTCTAACACCAAATTACTTTCAAAAAGCAAGGGTTATTATCCGTGACCACTACCCGACGAAGGTACCTGCCTAGGGGGTGACGGTGTATCTGTGAACTCCTCTATGCCC
>JACCIY010000240.1:0-64268 GCA_025506505.1 Flaveria sonorensis
TAGGTTGGACTCACCTTAGATTAGGTTATGTTTATATTCTTTGTAATAGGCTTAATGTTAGTTTACTTTTGTATGTTGAATTAGTTTAGTTTGCTGTCACAGCGAAACTATGAGCGAAACTGTAGTTTCGCTCATAGTCAGCTGCTAGTCACCGGCCGAAAGTGTTAGTCTCAGCCGGGCGAAACTGTGACTTTAGCAGAATAGTTCGCTGACAGCGAAACTGTCAGCGAAACTATCATTACTATATATAGTTTGATCTTGTTCATTGTTGGGCTCCTTGCAAAACCCTAATCGTTTACTCTTGTTGCAAGTGTCTATTGTAGGGGAATTTCACAAAATATATTGAGCCTTTGTTCTTTTATTGTATTGGTTCATTAATTGCTTTATGTTGAATACTTTTGAATTCTTCTTCTTCATCATAGTGTTGTTGTTTTTGTTATTATTGTTGATATTGAACGAATCAACCTCTCAAGTGTACTGAAATTCGATCAAATGGACCAACAAAATGGTATCAGAGCTTTAGTGCTCTTGATCGTTTGAGGTTTTTGGTTGTTTATGTTCAATATCAATATTTCATCAATTCCGGATCAAATTTGAGTGTATTTGATATGGAATTTGATTGAATTTTGTTTGTTATTGGTTGGAAAAGCCTTGGTAATCATCAGATCTCAAGTTCATTGAGATTTGGGTGATTTCAGATTGATTTCGTGTTCAAAAAGCTTTTCAGATTCAACGGGCGAAATTAGAGTTCTTCCAGCGAAACTGTCATCTTCATCCAGCGAAACTACAAGTTTTTACACTTTGTGGTTGTTTCGAGCATCTCAGCGAAAGTATAGACTTTGAACGAAAGTTCAGCAGTGTTTGTGTTCAACTTCCAAGCGAAACTACTGTCGAAATTACCTCTGAACGAAAGTTCAAGCTTGTTTCGTGCGAAATTGTCGGCGAAACTAAGCATTTTCAAGCTTCTGGCTAGCGAAATTGCTGTCGAAATTACTAGCGAAACTACTGTTCATTCTGCGAAACTAGCATGTCTAAGATGACTACTCTCACTCTTGTTGATCTTGAAAGTGTGGCACCCAACAGACCCCCGAGACTCACCAACGGAGACAATTTTGAAGATTGGAAAAGATGTCTCAAAGCCTTTTTCTTCTACACTGATCACAATCAATGGGGATCAATCATTTCTGGTCCACACATACCAACCGTTACTGTTGGTGATGTTGTTTCTCAGAACAAGGACCCAGCTACGTTCAATGAAAGAGATCTAAAGTTGATTGACAGAGATCAGAAAGCCTTCGGAGCTTTAACTTTATACCTGGCACCAGACATCTACAATCGTTTTGCTGAACACAAGAATGCTAAGTCTCTTTTTGATGCTCTCTGTGAGTTCTATGACGGAAATGATGAGTAGGTAAAAGATAAGAGTATTCAAGCTGAAAAGGAGTTTAACTCTTTTGTGGGATACGAGAACGAGAGTCTCACCGATCTTACAAATCGTTTTCTGACAGTTTCGAGCACGCTGAAGAAATATGATGAGAAACTCTCAAATAGTGAGCAAGTAAATAGGTTGTTAGTCTCTCTCCTACCTCAGTGGAGTTTACAGGTGAGGATGTTAAAGCAAGAAAGAGGTTTCACTGACTACAAGCTTATGGACATCATTAACAAGCTTAAATCATTTGAGTTAGACATGAAACGAAGGGAGTTTAATCAAACCTTGATGCCTTCATCTGGTTTCACTCAGAATGCTGCATTACTTTCTTCCGTTGCAAGCTCTCCAATGCAGGCATCACGACAAGGAGGAGTGAATACTGGTGATCATTCTGGTGGTAGTGTTAATGCTAGTAGAGATCAAGCTAACTCGAAAGCAAATGCTGGAACGTCAATTCCATCTGAAACGATGGCTCTATTTGGCATGTTCGTACAGAGCTATGAGGCATTAGTGGCTGGAGAGTTGAAAGGAAAAGGAATGACAATGGAGGATATGTATCAGGTGGATCCTGATGATCTATAAGAGACTGACATTCAGTGGCAAATGACGATGTTGACTCTAAGAGCCCGAAGATTTATGGAGAGAACTGGTAGAAAGAATTTTGGAGGTCAAAGCTCTAACTCCAAATTGGGATTTGATAAATCCAAACTGAGGTGCTTTAATTGCAAACAATTAGGGCACTTCAAACGAGAATGTCCACTGCCGATTATCACTGATTCAAGCAATTCAGGAGTCCCAAGATTGGCCTCAAGCGGGGATAAAGAAGAAATGAAACAGAAGAAAGAGACAACCTTGATCTCTAATTTTAACTGGAGTGCAGAAGTTGAAGAGAAGAGAGAAGAAATTAACCAAGCGTTGGTTGCTGAGATTGTTGAAGAGAAGGAGAAGATGAACAGTGAGGAAGAATTTGATCCATTTAAAGAGTTTAGAAGTGAAGCTGATGAAACTGAGGAGGGTGAGAAGTGTGTTAAGAAGATTATAGAAGAAAATTTGAAGGGAGAGGTTATGACAGAGGGGGAAGATGAGAAGGTGTTGAGAGCAGGAAGCCAGACCACAGAGCAAAGCAATGAGAAAGATGATGCTGCCACCACTGTCGAGGAAAACAAGCTGAGTACTCGGTGTGTCAATGTGAGAAAGCTTTGGCAGCAGAAAAAGTGGTGATGGGACTTCCTTATGAGGTAATTCAGGATATGTGTTCTTCAGCATGCAAAATAAGACGGTGAGGTCCAACCTAGGGGGAGTATTGAAGATCATGTATAGGTTGGACTCACCTTAGATTAGGTTATGTTTATATTTCTTTGTAATAGGCTTAATGTTAGTTTACTTTTGTATGTTGGTTAATTAGTTTAGTTTTGCTGTCACACGAAACTATGGACGAAACTATAGTTTCGCTCATAGTCAGCTGCTAGTTTCACCCGGCGAAACTGTTAGTCTCAGCCGGGCGAAACTGTGACTTTAGTAGAATAGTTTCGCTGACAGCGAAACTGTCAGCGAAACTATCATTACTATATATAGTTTTGATCTTGTTCATTGTTGGGCATCCTTGCAAAACCCTAATCGTTTACTCTTGTTAAGTGTCTATTGTAGGCTGAATTTTCACAGAAATATATTGAGCCTTGTTCTTTTATTGTATTGGTTCATTAATTGCTTTATGTTGAATACTTTTGAATTCTTCTTCTTCATCATAGTGTTTGTTGTTTGTTATTATTGTTGATATTGAATGAATCAACCTCTCAAGTGTACTGAAAATTCGATCAAATGGACCAACAATTGTTCATTCTTCAACAAATCCAGAATGATTCTCAACTGTTCCTCATGATCTTCCTTATTCTTAGAGTAGATTAGTATGTCATCAATGAAGACAATGACAAACTTACCCAAATAAGGCTTGCAAACACGGTTCATGAGGTCCATAAAACCTGCTGGGGCATTGGTCAGTCCAAAAGGCATAACCGCGAACTCAAAATGTCCATAGCGAGTCCGGAATGCCGTTTTCGGAATGTCTTCCTCTCGAACTCGTAACTGATGATAGCCCGATCTCAGATCAATCTTGGAATAGTAGCTTGATCCTTGCAATTGGTTAAACAGGTCGTCAATGCATGGAAGTGGATACCGGTTCTTGATAGTCACCTTATTCAGCTCTAGATAGTCAATACACATTCTAAAAGTTCCATCTTTCTTCTTCACGAAAAGCACTGGAGCTCCCCAAGGTGAAGAGCTGGGACGTATGAATCCCTTGTCTAGCAATTCCTGCAGTTGCTTAGACAACTCTTGCAATTCGTTTGGTGCCAAATGGTACGGCGCCCGAGCGATCGGAGCAGTTCCTGGTGTCAGCTCAATCTAAAACTCTACCTGCCTGTGTGGCAGAAGGCCAGGCAAGTCTTCTGGAAATACTTCTGGAAAGTCTCTGATAACCGGAATATCTTCAATATGCTTTTCATTCTCGTTCTTTTCCGTAACTAGTGCCAGTAAAGCAAAATGCCTTTTCTGAAGACATTTCTGGGCCTTCAGGTATGAGATGATGCCAACCATAGCACCAATCTTGTCACCTTCAACCGTAAGGATTTATCACCCTAGATGGGTAACTTGATCAGTTTCTCCTTGCAGATGATCTCCGCATTGTCCTTGGACAGCCAATCCATCCCAACTACTACATCAAAGCTACCAAGTATGAAGGGGATAAGGTCTATGTTGAAGGTGTGCTCGGATAGGCTTGGCTTGCATTTGTTGAATACTTGTGTAGCTAGTATCGTCCTACCATCCGCTATTTCTATGGCATACTCAGAGTTCAAGTCAGTAGGTACTACCCCTAGTACTTTACTAAACTTGTTGGACACATAGCTCTTATTAGCACCAGAGTCAAATAAAACAGAGGCATAACAACCATTTAAAGGAAATCTACCAGACACTACAGTAGGGTCATTACGAGACTCACCTGAGCCAATGACAAAAGCTCTGCCTTTGCCACCGCTGCTTCCACCACCACGTTGTTGTCCCTTGGTTTATTAGCAGCACCATTGTTACCATTTCCCTTAAGCTTCGGGCATTCCCTCTTGAAGTGACCATATTGCCCACATTCATAACACACGGTCTGATTATTGTTGTGTTGTTGTTGTTGTTGAGGCACTCTTGTTAAGAGGTTTACCCTGCAATTCTTGGCAGCATGCCCAAACCTTCCACACCTCTCACAAGTGTTCTTCGTGCATTGCCCATTGTGATGAAACTTACATTTGTTGCATTTTGGAAGGTTGCCATGGTAGCCACCAGAACTACCGGAGTCTTTAGTAGGTTGTGCTTGGTTGAACTTCTTGTTTTGCTGCTGTTGAGGAGTGAAGGATGAAGATTGTTTCCATTGGCAGAAGGTTCCCATTTTCTCTGTTGTTATTACTATCAGTAGTGGTTGACACAGAACCACGCGGAGGTAGTTTACCTTGTGTGACAGCCTGGTCAGTTAACCTATGGGCCAGTCTGATCGCCTCCTGTATGGTGTTTGGTCGGGAAGCAGTAACCATACCCTGGATTTCTGGAGACAATCCATGCAGATATCTTTCGATTCTTAAAGAAGGAGGGTTGACCATGTTGGGGCACAGTGTAGCAAGCTCATGAGAACGAGTGGTATACTCCTCGATCTCAGAACCTGTCATTTTGAGGTTCCAGAATTCCATTTCTAATTTATGCACCTCGTCGCGAGGGTAGTATTCCTCCTTCATCAGATTTTTAAAGTCTTCCCAGGTAGTCTGATTAGCAATCTCAACAACCACATCTGCACCTGGGTGTTCCACCAAGATAGGGCAGCTCCGTTCAGGGTGCCAGTAGCGTACTTGACCCGATTTGCCATAGGGCAGTTGCACATTTCAAAAAATGATTCGAGCTTTTCGAACCACCGCAGGAGTCTCACGACTCCTTCCACTCCCGTGAATGGATTTGGTTTGCATTCCATAAAGGACTTAAAGGTGCAGACTGCTTGACGTGTAACAGGTTTAGATCAGGACTTCAGGATTTATTTGAATGTTATAGCTTGACAAGATTGACAGGACATTACTGTCAGGAATGAGTTTGGTATAGCTTACCAACAGGAGCGGGTTGAGGCTTAGGGTTATGGTTCGCCAGGGAATCAACCACATGCTGATTTATGAGGGCGGCCAGTTTCGCTGGTGTCATATTGATGGAACCATGATCACGTCCACGTCCAGACATTCTTAACAATCACAACATACAAATATAAGTAAATATGCAACATATCAACTTCATTTAAGTATAAGCAATTAAAGAATTTAGCACACACAACTAAATGTTCAAATAATAATTTCTGGCAAAATAATTATAAGTACGTCTACAATTAATCAAACCAAATATCAAAATTCAAAAACATAAGTCGGATGGGAAACAACCCTTCCCATCTAGGTGTGGAATAAACGAAAGTCTAATAAACGAATAGAATGAATTAAGAAAGTAAATCAATGTGTATCGACTGATCCCATGCTATCCTCGGGCTCGTCCTCGGGCTGCTCCTCCGGCTCCTCTACTGGCTCTTCTTCTGGCTCTTCCTCGTCAGGCTCCGGTACTGCGTTCAGTGCATTGACTTGACCCTCAAGGGTATCAAGTCGCTGACTGTTAGCAGCGACGTCCACCCTCGTCGCTAATCACACGCTTGAACAAACCAGTGATGCGATCCACATGCTTGTTATGATACTCCATTAGTACATTGAATCGTCTCTTTAGCTCCTTGATCTCCTCGGTCGATTCCCGCACCGCTTTCTTCAACACTCGGTTGTCGTTCCACAGATCAGCTAAGCGTTTACGCTCGATATGCAAAGTAGCTGCCATAGCAGCCATGGCCTGCTCGGGAGGATAGTGTAGGGAGGTAAGGTAGGGATATCAGGGTTCCTAGCCGGAGTAGACCTAGTACGGGGCCGTTTTCAGGAGGTGAAGGAACATTCTTCTCCTGAACTAGTCGGGTCATATACAGAGGATAGTATTCCCACTTATGAACTGGTGGGTACTGGGGTAGTGCAAACGGTTGGTCATAGTCAACTCCTCATTACTATTAGGACCCATAGGCTAATCGTACGGACCCGTAATCGGAGGTATAGAATCCTAATGAACAGGCCTCTTTCCTCGAGAAGGAGAAGAGAAAGGTGCAGACGATGAAGAAGTCATTCTTGCAAAGAACCGCTTACAGGAATGAGCAACAGTAAGCAATCCAGCAAGACAATGCAAACAAGGCCAACTAACAAAGCTAATCGTGTCTATATGCGTGTAACTAAGGCAACAGGCTATAGTCTAAATGCAATGCAAATGAGATGCAATGTCAATTTAGTTCGCTATAACCAATGGCTCTGATACCAATCTGTCACACCTCAATTTCCACAAACGGGGTATTACCGTTAGGCATGTGACATACCAGGATCTCAGCCACTAGTTACACCAAACGACACGTCAATTACAAAACATAATTACTGTTAACATTTGAAATTTCCAAAGCAGAGTTATTAATGTAAACATAATGATAGTTGCTGAAACATAATTAATCTTAATTTAAAATGGCGCAACACGCGCAAACCAATGAAATAATGTTCATGAAAGAAAAATAAATTTTTTTGAGATGAATGCATGAATGATGTTCCTAATCGTGCGCATCTTGAGAACCTGAAAGAAACATGCTAAAGTGTCAACACAAAGTTGGTGAGTTCACAGTTTAACAAAAATAGTAAGTATCAGTAATGAAATTCAGATTTAGTAATCAAAGCATATGAGTAGGTAGCTAGCCTACAACAAGTCACTGTATAAATTTCGCGACCGAGCTGACAGTAATATAATGTAATGAATGCCCCGGCTGTGGGTACCGAACCACAGCACAGTAAAACAGGCTAACCATTCACCCGTTTGACCTCCAGTCAAGCTAGCGCGACTAGCCCGGGTGGGGTTTGTCAAACCCGATAGATCTACTAACAATCACCTCGCTAATACCATATTAACGATCCGAATGAGGCGTAGTGGTATCACAATAGTAAACCAGCATATGCAGTATTACAAATCTAAGTAACGTACAGTTCATGAAAACAGCATGTTTCTCTTCCCCAAAAGAGAGTATAGTATGAAAAGTGGGCTGCAAACTCACCTTGATTAACACAAAAGTTAAATAATGCAGAGAACAAGGCTTAGGTTCCCGGAACACCTGAATTTACATTTAATATTTGATTAATATTAAATACCAATAATTAGATCGTACGGTTTCATGTTGACGACTCAGGCACAACACAGGTCATCGTTTTTCTCCCTTTCACATGCAAGCACACTCGAACACCACTTCACTTAATGTATAGAACCCAATAGTCACGTATAAAAAAATATACTTTATACATTTTAAATTTAATATTATTCATTTATATATATATATTATATATATATATATATATATATATATATATATATATATATATATATAATAAAACCTAAACATTTAATAATACATAACCCACATATCATAAATGCGTAGCCACCCATCCTTACACACTTATAATACGTCATATACATATGAATTCACACACCCTAATATACATATATATTACACATACATATATATGTATTATAGATACCCATACATGTCATATAATTCACACCTAACACACATAATTTATGAACATAAATACATATGTGCACCTGCCTTCTTCACTCCACATTCACGAGCACACAACCTGATTAACCAAACACACACCACACACACACACACATCGCAGAAATCACAGACACACCCAAACAACAACACCCCACGCACACACGTACGGCTACGCTTACATACATACATACAACCGAGAACACACATATATATATACACAAGGAAAGCATACACATATGTATATATCGCAGGGTACATACACTACGCAGAAACATACACCCAAACATATTCACGGCCATCACACATACACTTCGCACATCAAACAACACCATCAAGCTACCCGATCGCCCACCCACACGAGTCCGGTTACCACACCTTAAAACCCGAATAACGAAGCACACCCGCAGAAACCATAGTCGAAGCCCCGAAACGTACATAACGAACACGAGTAAGAAACGAGGGAGGTTCGTACCGAGCAAGGCTGCTGCGATCGTTGTGACTGCATGCCGGAAGGGATCAATTGTCGAATGCTCGCGGTTGCTTGTGAGGAGGGCTACGCCAGGATTTCCGGTGGAGACTAACGACGGCAGTAGGGTTCACGGTTGTTTAGGATTGAGGGGGGGCGATCGGAGGGTGGTCGATAAGAGGTTTAAATAATGGGGAGATTTACACTTAGGTCCCTCATATATACTTGGATTTGTTGTTTGGGTTAATTAAGTTTAGTTAAGTTTAGAGTTAGTTATCCATAATAATAGGAAAATTGATTTATTTAAAACAATTATCGGAGAGAGGTTAGGTAGTGGTAACGTGTTAACCTGAAAATATGGGGTGTCACAATTATTTCTTGACTTAATTACACGGATGGTCCCTGTGGTATGTCCAGATATCACTTTTGGTCCCTAAGTCTCTGAAATTAAAAAAACGGTTCAAAACGTTGCACGAACGTAACACTAATGGTCCCTGAGTTGGATGAGCGTTAACTTATACCGTTAACTTATTGTGAAATTACCAACTTACCCTTGTATTAAAAAAGGGTTAGTTAATAATAATATGGGTGGACTCACCCCACCCTTCCTCCCCCGTTCTCCTTGCCCGCCGTAACACCTACCACCAAATCCATCACAACCATCAAGAACACGGAGTATCTTCACCACCAAAACCACCGCCGGAAACCTGCATCACAACCATCAAGACCGTCTGCGTATTGCTCTGCCACCACTAAATCTATCGCCGTCGTTGAGGTCGTCGGTGTATATTTATCGACGAGGCCGCCATCTATTTGCAAGGAAACACAACTAAAATTTTTCCAAAAGAATAATATAGAAGTACATTATAAAATAAAAAAGATTTTGTAAAATACAATAAATAAATAATTGTATTTTGTATAAATTATTTGTTATCACAAACTATCACATTGTATATATTCAACTAGTAAAGAACGCCGCGCGTTGCCACGGCTTTCTTTTATGTCATTGCGAAAATTAAATTCATAGTAATCAAGTCTTAATAAGAGATAACAATTTGACAAAGTATACAATTTGACTAATATTACTGAGGTCAATTTGGAGGTTTGCAGTGTCTATAATATTAAGTTACCTGCACAAAAAGTTAAGGTCAGAACACAAATGAGAAAATGACCCTACATATTGCATCTCACATAAATAGTATTGCAAGTTCTATTGCTATATGTTGAGCTAAACGCTTACTTGATCAATAATACATGTAATTGGTCAATAGTGTTTTAGTTTGATAATAAGATTTTGAACAATTTATATACAGGATAATGATTTGGAGAATTTTTTATATATTATGGAAAAATAGATGTGGAAGAACACAGGGAGATATTTTCTTGTAATTTATAAGGTCATCTAAGCAATAATTAAAATGTAGTATTAGCCATAACTTAGAAATATAATTGGTCATAGACAATAGTTTAGTTTGATGACTTTAAATATTGACACTATATATATATATATATATATATATATATATATATATATATATATATATAACCAAATAAGTACACCATACCTGAATTTAATGGACTTCTATATCAGTAACACAATTATAACGTCTTAGAAAATCAAGGTTTACACCATCATAAGTGAGTAAATCAACAGAGAAGGGAAGTCAAAGTCAAATTCAAGTGACTTGTCACAACTACAATAATAATTTAAACTAACATAAAATTTAACTACCAAGAATATTAGCATCAGCCCTTCTTATGTAGATTCTACTTACCAAAGGGCCACCGATGATCCCTTCAAACCAAACTACAATAACCTTGCCCATCATGACTTTAACTCTTGAGTCAAGTAACTGCAGGGTTTATCAGCTCTGATTACATAGAATATCTCAAAATTCACAAGAATTCATTAAAAACAATATGAAACTCAGATAAGTTCATGTATGAAGATAAAATATTCACAAGAATCCATTAAAAACTGCAGTGTCAAAAGTGCAGTTTTCCATCACTACCGAAAAATATCAGATAAGTTCGAGATCTACCTTGGTCTTCAGAAACCGACGACTCTCTCTCTCACAGAATACCAAGACTACGAAAGATGATAGAGAGAAAGAGAGAGAGAGAGATATCGGCAACAGGGAAGAGACAAGTAGAGTGGTGGAGGCGGTGGTTGTTGTGAAGATATCCTCTCTGGTTAACCGACCAAATGTAATAATATATACTAGGTTTAATATCTCATATATTACACGGGTTGAATAAACAAAATATTAAATAATTAGTAATAAAAAATTATAAATTATAAATCATGTATGAAGATAAAATGTGATTATACTTACGTATAAATAGCTACTTTAAATAAATAAATAATAATATTTTTCTTAAACTTTTATTTTATAAAAAAATTATTGTTTTAAATATTTTTTTAAGATAAATGATTAAAAAAAGTTCGTTGTATTTGTATTTTATAAAACTTTTGCTTTTGAAAAGTGTATTTTTAGTAAAAAATAAGTTTTTAATTTATTGAATTATACATTTTTTAATTTGAAAATGGTATGAATAAAATATTAGTATTCAATATTATTTATGGAAAGAAAATGAGAAAGTTAGTATGATAAGACCTATAATTATGTCAAGTTTTATCTTAATTTTCTTTTCTATAGATAGATAGTTAGACAGACAGACAGATAGATAGGCTAGAAACTTATTAATTAAACGGATTATAGTTAGTAATAAGTATATATTTTAATATAAGATATGACTAAAATTGTATATTCATAATAGTTAAGAAATAAAACAATTGTACTATTTTTTAACATTATTATCTAAATAGTTTTATTTATAAACATTCGTTTTAATATTTTTATTAAAATTAATTTTAATAAAAATCTTATTTATTAAAACTCTGGTTTGTAATTATTTTGGTTGTTTTAACAAGAATATTTTTAGAAATTTTTTACAAAGGACTGACTTAAAATATTTGCTTCAAAAAGGTTTGGTGTATTGAAAAATTTCATATCATATAAAAAATATAATTTCTATTTTAATAAAAAGATGTGGTTTTTATTTTTCTTAATAAATTTATTTTAAAAAAGATAGCTTGATTTTAAAAATTCTAGATGAGATAGAGAAATGTACCAATTAATAAATGATTTTAATAAGAAAAAAAATTAATTTAAGTGTTTAAATTTACTATAATACCTTTTTGGATGAAAAATAATGTGAGGATATTTAAAAGAAGGACAGGTGGCAAAAAGGTGAGTTAAAAAAATGACAAGTGATAATAGAAACCTTGTTTTATTAATACAATAAATTATAATTAGGTCGACGCATTCCATTCTTTGGTTTCTCTATGGATTAAATAAAATTTAATTTCAATAATTTTATAAGAATTTATTTAATTAAAAATTAATAATTTATTTTTGGACATCAAGTAACAAAAGTAAAACCGCAGGGACCCAAACTGTAAAATATTTTCTATCCAAACCTAACTTTTGGGCATAAATGACAAATTTTAAACAACAAGGACCAAAGGTGTAAATTTTTAAAAATCATTTTCCCATCCCCGTTTTTCCGGCGACCGCCGGCCATCTCCGGCACAACTCCGACCGACACTGAAACATCGCATTACTTTTTTTTTAAAGCCCCTAAATCGTTCATTCGAACCGTGGACTTGATTCGAACACGCGGGAGTGTTTAATTCGACTTTAAACACGGTTGTAGTAACCTTCGAACCTGAAACCGACACCACGTCCAAAATCAGTTGGTTTCGAGCTCAATTACTATGAATTAATGTAATTAATCAACTGAAACAGTACCTGCGATTGTTACAAACCTAATTACCACAATCAATTCGACATTAACAAGCCATTAATCACTAATCTAAAACCGTAACACCACGTTCAAGCTCGGGGTCGAAACTGGCCAAATTGGAACTATTCAACAGAAGGGAAAGGTGACAATCGTTCCTTTCCAACTCTCTGTAAGTTTAATTTCACAAACAACACACACACATCAAGATTTAATCGGTAATCGTCGCGAGCCTAGTTTGAACCCGGCATTGTCAATATTACATCAATTTAGGTAATTCAGGGGAGTTTTACAATCGGTTTTACATGGGGAATAAAAGCCCCATGATTCCACTCGTTAACAAAATTAAAGGGGGCTTCAATTTGATTGATTTGGAAACTAGGGTTCGTGGTGATTTGGGGATTCCTTGGGAAATAAGTTAAAACATTTGATTTGTGAATCATAACACAAATTAGGGCCTTGGCCCGTTGGTTAAAGCTTGGAGTGGTGAGGTAAGGGACCCGGATTCGAACCCGAGTCCCTGCATTTTTTTTAAAATGAGTTTTTCTTGATTTATAAAATTCAAAAAATATTTTAATATTATTATAAATTATATAAAAATCATTTTCAATCATAAATTAAATAAAATAATTTTCTTTTAAATTTTCTAGAAATTTAATTAATAAATCTTTTATTCTTTTACCTTGAAAATTATTAAAAAATTGTTATAAAATGTATTGTTAGTTTTAAATTGTAATGAAATTATTTTTCTTAATTCTCAAGAATTTCAATTTAATAAATCTTTCATTTTTTTAAAATATATTTACAAGTTGAAATTGTATAAAAATGTATATATATATATATAAATATATATATATATATATATATATATATATATATATATATATATATATATATATATATATATATAATTAAATTGTTTTATCTATTATATTTAATAATTGATTTTAATACCACGTCATTTATTATAAATTGGTATTAAACTACAAATTAATTATTAAATCAAATATTATTTCAATAAATTCTTTAATTATAAAATTTTAATTTCTTATTGATGAAATTATTTCTTATTTGGTTATTTGAATTCTAAAATAAACATTCATTGGGTTTATTATATAATTTATAATCATTGGCTAAATGGTTTATAAGTTTCAAATAAAAATCATTATACTATCATCGTTGCCATCCAAAAACCCCAAATTTCAAAGGAAACCGTAGATTCCCGAGTACCGTTTAAATTATAATAAATATGATTTAACTTTAGACATTGTTCTCTAGGTTGAATTTTAACAAACCTTCAGTGTTAGTACAAGACTCCATATTTATTCATCCTTATAATTCATGGGAGTTTTCCATACCCCATTTTATTTTATTTCACACATTTGGGGTGAAACATATTAACCTTATTAAAAGCACACTTGTAAAGACGTTTTATACTCTTGTAACACTCGTGTAATTCATCTTATATCTTGTCATGGTTACTTGGATTCTTGTAATTATTATATGATTGGCACTTGTAAAATGCAATCATTAACTATTGCTAGCCTAGCGACGTCATAGATCTATGGGCCTGACAAGCCTATTTGGTGCTAAAGCCGAGGTTATTGCCGGCTCCTGGTGACGTATTCTTGATCACCATGGGAACCAAGTACACTTAGCTAATCGTATAATTTCGTTGTGGCCATATTTGTCAAGGTTTGATTGTTACATTGTTTATCTATTTATATTTGCATTGTCCTTTAACCTATGACATAATTGCCATCTTAATGTTTATATATGTATGTATGTTCAACCTATGGAAACTCACCAACATTATATGTTGACCTTATTTTTATCATGTTTCAGGTAATGAACCCGCTTAGTATTACTCTTGAAGACATGTACACATCTAGGATTGGACCTAGAGATTAATAAAAGGGCATATTTTGTTACTTGATGCCAAATTAAACTTATGTTATGTTGGTTGTTTTGAGACTTATGATTTATCATTTCGTATGTCATGAACTTGGTATTTAATAATATTTATACTTTAAATTAGCGTTGTGTGGCATGAACAATCTTAACCCTCACATCTCGACGTTTCCGCCGTTAAGGTTAGGGTGTGACAGATTGGTATCAGAGTCCATAACTATAGGGATTTAGGTTATTAGAAATGGTGGCCTAGACTATGGTTAATGTAGGGACCCTTTTCATGAATATTTGTTATGATCTTGTAAGTTTGCTTATATGTCTATCACATGATGTTACATGTTGCATGATGAATCTCTTATGTGCTATTTGACTTTACTTAGAAAATGGTGCCTTAGGTATGTGACTTGAATCTTGTATACCCTAACCTTCTAATCCTCTTTATCTGCCTTTAGTTCTACCACGTCTAATCCCTTCTAAAACTTATTCTCGACTACGTGTGGAATCTTACGCATCATATCGAGTGGATAAAATTCTTTAGACACTATGTCTAAATCTTGAAAATCTCATCGAGGTTTTAATTCTAATAGCCTATAGGGAAGTGTGTGACACATAAACACCTGTATTCTGGATTTCCTGGCAAAAAACCCTCGGGCTAAGGTAAACATTTCGTATAAATCCCACTGCGGGACCTGTTATGCTTACCTGGGATTTTCGGGATGAGTGATAAATTATGGTCAACATACACATTCTCCCCAAGGTAATTAGAATTAAGTTACATCGACGTGTCAATGTTCCTATTGGCTGTGTGGTACCAAATGGAACCATCTAGTTTATATTTATAAATTTCAAAATTTATGATTATTCGAACTGGTTTATCACCAAAATTCTAATATCTTCTCTATTTTTATAGAATGTCTCGTCATCATGGAAAACGTGCTAGCTCCGACCGAAAACTCGCCGCTATGATTGCCCGGCAAATGGCTGCTATTCTTCCAACCATGGTCGCCGAATTAAGTAGCACCCTGCTGGCTAATAATAGTAACAACGTGAATAGGAACAATGGTGGGGGTGATAACAATGGCCAAGGTGAAAACAACAATAACCAAGGAGGGAATCACCGAACCTATACCTTCAAACACTTCAATTCTTACAAACCTACTAGTTTTAGTGGGAAGGAGGGAGCCACTGGACTTCTCGAGTGGTTCGAAAGCATGGAGAACACTTTCATTAATAGTAAGTGTTCCGAAGAGCTCAAGGTCCGCTATGCTGCTAGTGTCCTTCAACAACGGGCACTCAGTTGGTGGAATAGTGAGAAGAGAAACCGAGGTTCGGAAGTGGCCTTGGCACTCACGTGGGAAGAATTCAAGAATGTCATGATCCAAAAGTTTTGTCCAAGGAGTGAACTGCAAAAGCTGGAGGAAGAATTTTGGAACCTCAAGCAAGATAGTGGCAACCACTTGGCTTACTCCACCCGGCATCACGAATTGAGTATGCTCTTACCGCATATGGTGGATACTGTACCCCGTAACATTAGGAAATTCATCAAAGGGGTACCACCACAAATTCAAGATGCTGTTGTGGGAAGTAGACCCACAACCTTGGAGGAAGCAATAAACATCACCGCGCAGCTCATTGAGAATCACATAAGGGCTGGTACTTTGACGGTGAAGGGTACAAAATCAATAGCAAAGGTGACTCCTGAGGCAACTAAGGAGGTAAAGGCTGAACCTTCATTCAAGGTTAAGAAGCGTAAGTTCACACCTGCTCGTAATTTTGCTGTGACAGCACCTAATGCTCCACAAAAGCAAGCTGTCATTGCAAACCAAGCACCTGTGGCAAGAGCATACACTGGCCCATATCCGATGTGCAACACTTGCAAGTATCATCATGCGGGAAATTATCCATGCCGAATTTGCTCTCTTTGCGGGAAATACGGGCATCTGGTGGCTACGTGTCATCGTGCCCCAAACAACGCTGCTATGGTCGCTAACCGAGCCTGCCACAATTATGGCGAAACTGGTCATTTTCATCCATAATGCTCTCGACTTGCGGGAAATGTTCCACCGGCTCGAGGACGGGCTTTCAACATCAATGCAAATCAAGTGCAAGAAAATAACGATGTGGTGAATGGTACGTCATTCTTTTCCATTACTTGATCTTTTGTTGTATAAAATTCATACCTGTTTTCCATGTATCAATGATAGCTCTATATCTGAGCAGGTATGTATCTTGTACATAATTGCTATGCGTCTATACTATTTGATTCGAGAGCGGATAAGAGTTTTGTGTCTTTAGAGTTTGAACCCACTCTTGCTAAACTGCGTTCTAAACTAGAAAAATCCTTTACGGTTGAAGTCGCTGATGGAAAATCTATCGTTGTTGATGTCGTCATTCGTGATTGCGTCTTGAGCCTTAACGAGCACGAACTTCCTATTGACCTTATTCCTATGCAATTGGGGAGTTTCGACATCATTATTGGCATGGATTGGTTAGCCAAACACTAAGCGGAGATTATTTTCTTCGAGAAGTGTATTCGCATTCCACTACCTTCGGGAGATACTCTAAAAGTCTTTGGTGAGAGATCGTCAAAAAGACTCAAGCTTATGTCATGTATCAAGGCCCGAAAGTGCTTGAGTAAGAATTACATAGCCTTTATGGCTTACGTAGTTAACACAAAACCCAAGGGGAAGGAACTTAAGGATATTCCCGTTGTATGAGACTTTCCCGATGTGTTTCCCGAGGATCTTAGTGGGTTACTTCCCGTTCAGGAAGTTGAATTCAATATTGATCTGATCCCTGGTGAAAACACTATGCCTAAGTCACCTTATCGTCTTGCACCTTCGGAAATGCAAGAACTAGCCAGTCAACTGCAAGAATTAACTAATAAGGGTTTCCTTCGTCCTAGCTCTTCACCATGGGGTGCACCTGTGCTATTCGTGAAGAAGAAAGATGGTTCGTTTCGCATGTGTATCGACTATCGGGAACTCAACAAACTCACCATCAAAAACCGATACCCTCTCCCTTGAATCGATGGCCTCTTTGATCAACTCCAAGGAGCTAGGCAATTCTCGAAGATTGATTTACGCTCTGGATATCATCAATTGCGAGTATATGACAATGATATTCCAAAAACCGCTTTTCGTACTCGATATGGACATTATGAGTTCATGGTTATGCCTTTTGGCTTGACTAATGCACGTGTTGTCTTCATGGATCTCATGAATCGAGTATATAAACCGTATTTGGATAAATTCGTGATTGTGTTCATCGATGATATTCTCATCTATTCCAAGACAAAAACCAATCACGAGTTGCATTTGCGACAAGTTCTTGAACTTTTGAAGAAGGAGCAACTGTACGCCAAGTTCTCTAAGTGCGAATTTTGGCTTAAAGAAGTTCAATTTCTAGGTCATGTGGTGAATAGCCAAGGAATTCACGTCAACCCTGCTAAAATAGAAGCCGTGAAAAACTGTTGTGTTCCCACGACCCCAACTGAAGTCCGCTCTTTTCTTGGTTTGGCGGGTTACTACCGTAGGTTCATTGCAAACTTCTCGAAAATTGCGAAACCACTTATGGCGCTAACTTAAAAGAATAGACTTTTTGAATGGGGACCTGAACAAGATGAGGCTTTCGAGACACTGAATCGCAAGTTGTGTAATGCTCCTATTCTAACCCTCCCTGATGGAAATGACGATTTTACTGTGTAATGTGATGCGTCTAGTCAAGGCCTTGGTTGTGTGCTCATGCAACGAGGGAAGGTCATAGCATACGCGTTAAGAAAATTGAAGGTTCATGAAGAGAACTACACATCCCATGATCTTGAACTTGGTGCCGTGGTTTTTGCCTTAAAGATTTGGAGGCACTACCTTTATGGGACGCAATGCATAGTCTACACCATCACAAGAGCCTCCAACACGTGTTCAATCAAAAGGATCTCAACATGAGGCAACAGCGTTGGGTTGAGTTGATTAGCGACTACGACTGTGACATTCGTTATCATCCTGGAAAGGCGAATGTTGTAGCTGACGCGCTAAGTTGCAAGAGCCACAAAAAGACTGTCTCACTTCAAGAAATTCAAGATCAAAGACAATGGTTTGACACACTGGGAGAATTTGATACGGAGATTCACGTGAATGTCAACGAGGCTACTATCATGCTTCAAAATATAAGGATCGATAGTGACCTTGAGTTTTGCATTTGTTTATTCATTTATATTTGCATTGTCCTTTAACCTATGACATGAATTGCCATCTTAATGTTTATATATATGTATGTATGTTCAACCTATGGAAACTCACCAACATTATATGTTGACCTTATTTTTAACATGTTTCAGGCAATGAACCCGCTTAGTATTACTCTTGAAGACATGTATACATCTAGGATTGGACCTAGAGATTAATAAAAGGGCATATTTTGTTACTTGATGCCAAATTAAACTTATGTTATGTTGGTTGTTTTGAGACTTATGATTTATCATTTCGTATGTTATGAACTTGGTATTTAATGATATTTACATTTTAAATTAGCGTTGTGTGGTATGAACAATCTTAACCCTCACATCTCGATGTTTTCGCCGTTAAGGTTGGGGTGTGACAATAGCAAACGTTAAATCTGGTGGGGTGGTAAGGCGTTGAACTTAAAGATGAAACCACGTAGTTTGCATATAATTTTTTGGTTGTTTTTTTTAATTTTCTTTTAACTTTTTATGTTTACTTTCATTTAAATTATCTTTTCTTTTCTTCTACTTTTCATTTAAATTATTTTTTATTAGGCATGAGCAAGACATAATGTTATTTTGTATGTTTTACTTTCTAAAATCAAAACACACTAACTTCATACATTTCTTTTATGTGTTTATCCACATTAACTATGCTAGAGGACAGTGCGACAAGCCTAATGAGGTTTGTAGACGTGTCTTAACGCATCATTAACTAGGTAAATGTCAACGCGTGGCTTAAATTTTCTCGTTGTATATAAAATTAAAAAAAGAGTAAATATCATGGTTGGTCCTTGTGATTTAATGTAAACTTTGGATTTGATCCCTAGTCTTTAAAAATTACAGATATGATCCTTAATATTTAAATTCTCATTCTTCTATGATCCAAGAATCTTACCTTTGCTAAATATTTAACATTATATTAAGAGTAAACTACACAGACAGTCCCTGGGGTTTGCACGTATTGCACCTTTGTCCCTACTTTTAAAAAATTATAGATGCGGGCCTATGCTATGCAAGAAGTGCACGTTGACAGTCCTTGACACTAACAGAGGTTAAGTTTCTTTGTTAAGTGTTTAAAAATGACAAATATACCCTCCTACAAATAAAAAATAAGCAATAGCTTAATTAAGTGGAACCCATTAAAAATCTAATCCCCTTTCTCCTCCAACCCAACTTTCAAATACCAAAAGACCCTACGGCTGCCATCACCACCCCCTATGACTGCCACCACCACCACCACCCTACGGTTGCCACTACCACCACCACCCCCAACAGCTACCACACCCTACGACTTCTACTAGCGAAAATCAAATCACTCGGCATCATCTTCATCATCATCGATCTTCCAGCTCATCAGAAGTTGAATCACCCGACATCATATTCATCATCATCGATCTTCTGCCACCAACCTAAAACAAGATCTGATTCGAGAACGCCACCATCACTGTAGATCTGGTTCGAAAGCGTCGTCACTGGCCATCAATCTTTCACCTCAGTGGTTCTTCAACATCGCTCACCATCATACGACATCTGGATCTGGATTGCGATGTGTTATTTTAATAGAAGATCTTTACTTTCGATTTTGATCTCCTAAACCATACAAGATTGACGGTGGTGTCGAGCCTGCCCATGAGCAAGGTGAGGGGTCGACGTAGATGGGTGAATTAGGTCACCGAAAGTAGGTGGCTGGAAAAAAAGAAGACAGCCGGAAGTGTTGCCGGAAAAGATGGTGGCCATCGGAAGTGTCGCCGGAAAAGAAGGTGGTCATCGGAACCGTTGGCCAGAGGTGGCGATTAGGGTGGACAGGAGGGGGGCAGGAGGCCGGAAGTGTTGCCGGAAAAGATAATTAAAGTTTTTTTTTGTTTTTTTATATTTAATTGTTATAAGAGGGGCATTTTAGACATTTCACATGAATTTAACAGCAAAACTTAACCTCTGTTAGTGTTAGGGACTGTCAGTGTGTGCTACTTGCATAGTATAGGCCCACATCTGTAATTTTTTAAAAGTATGAACTAAAGTTGCAATACGTGCAAACCTCAAGAACTGTCTGTGTAATTTACTCTTATATTAAACATGTGAGTTGCACACTAAGGGCAATTGTATACTTTTACTAGTCATATTTTTTTACTAATTAAACTAATCCCAAGCTTACTATGTTAAAGTGAATTTTGACAAACACTAGTCTTAATAAAATCTTGTTCAAATAAAATTCTGCATCAAAGTCGAATGTAGAATGTATTACTTAGTACCAATTTAGTTATAAATGAAAAGCAATTTCATCATATGCTCAATATTACGTTAACATTAAAATTCTTTGATTTGCGCATGATATAAAGCATTTCGTTAAGAACTTGTGAGAATGGAGAAACATATTCTATTTTGATTTTTATTGCGCATGAGAAACATATTCTTTGATTTAAATATTTTATGTTCAATTGAGAAAACAACGTACAGAGCACCATGGTTGATTTAGAGCAATGATGCACATGATCTAGGTTAAGTTAGGTGATAAAGCCAGCGATCTGGATTACAAAATATGAGACAGAAAATAAACCTTAATAAAAAATTCTAAATAAAAAAACTGAAATACCCATTTTAATATTAACTATTTAACAAAGGTTAAGGTCTTGGACCATAATAGAAAGAGATATAAAAGATAGGGGATCATGTTCGCAAGTTTTAAAAATTAGGAAGCAAATCCAAGGACGAGTAGTAAAATTTATTCTTAAGAAAATTAACATAACTTTGATACATATTAGGGATTAGAGGTGGCTAAAAAAACCGGTTCGGGAACCGGTTTAACCGAAAAAACTAAAACCGGTTTCTGGCCCAAACCGGTTTGGCACAACCGGTCCGAACCGCCGGTTCCTCCACCGGTTGGAGGTTTCAAAAAATGAAACCGGTTTCAAACCGGTCTGATCCCAAAGCGGTTTCAAACCGGTTCCCAAACCGGTGCACCAAACCGGTTTTAAAAACGCCGTTATATAACGGCTATATAGCTGTTTTTTGACCTTTTTTGTGTTTTTTTTACCATTATACCCCCATTAAGCTAGTATAAATATATATTGGATATTTTGGTTGAACCACAACAACTTAAAACGCTCTTTACTCTCAAAAAACGCTATCTATTCTCAAATACGCTCAATACTTTCGTTCAATTCAAAAAAAAAAACTCTTAATACTCTCGTTCATTGCAAAATGGCTTCATCAAGTGCTCAATCATCTGTTGGTTGTGATGCATCTTCAAGCAACGTGGTGGTAGCAATCCTTCCTACGAATAGCAACCCCAAAATATGGTGCAATTACGATTTATGTCAAATGGCTAGCGGTCCAAACAAAGCTCGTTGCAAGTATTGTCATAATTTTTCAAAAAAGATGCAAATACAACTTTGAAAAACCACATTGCGAATAAATATTGTAAGGCTTTGAAAGGTGAACCGTCTCAAGGTCAAGCTTCGATGACAAGCGAAGGGAATCTTTGGGCTTATGACGTTGATGATGTTCGTGAGCAAATAGCGCATTTTGTAATTCAAGAAAGCTTTTCATTTGAATATTTCGACAATGAACGTTTGACTCGGCTAATTCAACGAACTCTCCAACAGCGATACACACATGTAAGTCGTGGTACACTTAGAAGAGGTTGCTTAAAAATGTGGAAAAAAACTAAAATTGAATTAATATCTTATTTTGAAAATTTACAAACCGGTGTTAACTTAACTAGTGACGTTTGGTCGACTCCACACGGTTCACCGGACTCGTACATTTGTGTCACCGCCCATTGGGTTGAACCCGATTCGTGACAAATGATGAAACGTACGATTGCGTTTGAATTGTTTGATTATCCTCACACCGGTCAAAATATTTTTATCTTATTGACAAAGTTATTAGAACATATAAACTTGAAAACAAAATCTTGTCAATATCTTTTGATAACGCGTCAAATAATACGCTTGCGATAGAACATCTAAAATTAAAATATAAACCAACTTGTGACAGTGTGTTTTTTCATAGTCGATGTGTTGCGCACATCATAAACTTAGCCGTTCAAGATGGTTTAAAAACTATTGAAATAGTAAAAGATAGTTTTAAAAGAATGTTACGTGATATTTTTAGCAGTAACCAAATATATAGTAGGTATCGCAAGTTTTGTAAAGACGCAAATTCCAAGTGTTTAGGTCCGAATTGGGACGTACCTACAAGATGGAATTCGACTTGTAACATGTTTGAAAAAGCTATTGACCAAAAAGAAAGTTTAATAGCCTTTCATAATACTTTGGTGAGTCGTGAAAAGGCTTCGACTTACCATCCATCGGGTTAGGCTATTATTGAAAAAATAACCAAAATGCTTAATGTTTTTAAAACCGCAACTACTTGTCTTTCTGGAGTTTATTATCCAACGAGTTCATTAGTACTTCACCAAATTTACTTAATGACTTCAAAATTAAATGAGTTGTCATTCAGTGGTAGACATTATTCGGATATGATACCACCAATAAAAGAAAACTTAAAAAATATTTTAAAGAAATGTCTCCGGTTATTACATGTGCCGCTGCCTTAAACCCTTGTTTAAATACGTCGGGGGTTGAAACTTTACTTGATAAAATTACTTTTAATTTGGATGTAGAAGAAGAAAACCCATATTATGCTCAAAGTGCAAAAAATAATTTTAACACACATTTAGGCCAAATGTTTGATGTTTATTTAGCAAAATATGATGAAACATCAAACATGCAGGATCAGTTTTGACTCTAAACACAGAACTCACTAAGTCTCACTTGATCGATGAAACACAGAATCTCAAACTAAAGTTGATAATAATATACGAAGTTAATGAACAAGAGAATGGTTTTCAAGATACTTGTATATATTACTTCTCAACTCAGTATTACAAGACTCTTAAGCTCATGCTACATAAGTTACAATGAGAAACTATATATACTACTATCTATAGCCGGTTATACTTGGAAAACCAGCTGGAATCTACTACTAGACAAATACTACATTGCTAGAAGTAAAGTATCTAAGATAAAATAATATCCTAGATAAGATAGTCATGATAGGTCTATGACTTACCTTTTGGCACCAACTAAGAATGGTACCTGTACTAAGTTGAAAAGGTGAACAGTGGATTAAAGTATGGTCAACTACATGGGTTAGGAAAAGCACCATGCAGTGTATCAGAGTCTGTCAGACAGACCATACTTTTGTCCACTGGTTCATAGTTGATTCTTCCGAAGCTAAATGGCTTCGGAAGAATAAGTTCTTCCGAGGCCATTTATACTTCGGAAGAAACAACTTCTTCCAAATCTTCTACGGGTCTTTATGACTTTATTCTTCGGAAGACTTTATCTTGGATCTTCTAAGTGTGAATACTTCGGAAGGAAAACTGCTTGATCTTCAGAAGACTTTGTTCTATCCTTCGGAAGTTCTTTATATACTTCGGAAGGAAAACTACTTAGTCTCGGAAGACCTAGTTTTCCTCCGGAAGCTCTTCAGACATAATGCTTCCGAAGATCTTTGACATAGCTGCGGAAGAGTAGTTTTGACTTCGAAAGACTTCTTCAACTTGTACACAAAATTGTTCTAAGTGTTGTTTTGGTTGCACCAGCCTCATATGATCCAACAAACTCCCCCTAGGCTGATGCTACCAAAACTTCACTTCCTCTTGCTCTTCAAGGCCTTCAACACCAGAGAAAGCCTATATCTATCTGTCTCTTTGTTTTTCCCTGATGTGTTGGTGAGGAGTTTGTACAGGTCATTTGTAGATAATAAATCCAGTCGATTGCTCTGAATGACATGTACTCTTTGTTGCATCCCTCTGAAGAGTATTAGTTGATGGGAAAGGTAGTCATATTCCCATCTAACTATAGGATCTGAAGTGGAGCCCTCAACCATCTATAGAAAGGTCTTCCCTTTTGTGGTTGTGCCTTCTTCAGCATCCTGTGCTCTCCTTTTCAACTCTTCTTCAATCTTGGTATTCTTTGTGAGCTCGGCTAGATGAAGGCTGCTTAAATGATTTTTGATGTGAGCAGCTATCTCAGAGTTGGAGGGATTAGAGAATGGCTTCTCTACTAACTTAGTAATGTCAAATCTGCTGGAATGTAGCAGAGATGAAGTGTCAGCCCTGGTAACTTCACCATTCTTCCTTTCCACAGCAAAGCTGTGGGAATCTTCATTGAACCTCCACTGGACAATTTTCTTTCTAGGATAGAGGGGTTTTGTTGGTAGTTTGTCTCCTTTCCTAGTGTCCAGAAGAGTCACCGGTATTCTTCTTAACTTCTTTACTTCATTGAGAGTATCTGAATTTGTTGCAAGAAGTTGAAGAGCCTGGTCCAGTGTTCCTCTAGGAAGATCAAGGAATGCATCTCTTGTGAGGGAACTGGAAGAGCCATCAATGAAAGTTAGCTGGATGGACTCTTCCTCACAAGAGATGTCGCTCAGTGTTATGCAATTTGTGAGCTTCTTCTTTATCTCCTTGAATTCTTCCAAGGTCAGGGGTTTTGATGGATCAGAGGATGGTTTGGTTTTTAAGTGGGTTCTTGGTTGTGATTTGGGTCGTAGGATAGGTGGTGGTGGTAGTTGGTGGGACGCAGTGGGTGATGGTATAGGTAAGGTTGATGGAGAAGGTTCAGGGGTGAAAGGTTCTGTATTGATGGGGAAGGGAGACGGTGTAGGTTGTGTTTTGGGTAGTGGTTTGGGTGTTGGTTTGGGTGCCATCCTCTGAACACTAGGAGTTTGAGCAACCTCCTGCCTTCTTCCTAAGCGAATGTCAGCTTTGATGTCGCTGACATGTAGCTGTAGGGTCTTGATCTACATGGGACCCACTTGCCTGCCGGAGAAGCCGTGAGCTCGGAGATAGGATTTCATCCAATCCTTGTCTCCCTCCTTTTTGGCAACCGCAAGTTCTCCCTCTATCTCTTTCTTTCTCTTTTCTCTCAACTTCTCCCTAGCAGCCTTCTTCATCTCCTTGTTGATTAGATCTTGTTCTTTGTGAAAAAGAAACAAGATCATGTCATTTTGGTGAGGTGCCAGCTCCTCTTAAGAATAGCCTCTATTACAGAGAAAGGCTATTCTTTCCATCCTCTCCCTTTCCATGGCTTCTTCCTTCTTCGTCCTTCTTTCCTCCTCTTTGGCCAACCTTGCTGCTTCTTCCTTTTCTTTGTTCAGCAAGGATGCCTTTTCTAGTTTCACAAGCTCATCAGTTGGGAGTAGAAGAGTTTCTTCGCTGGCTACTCCCAGGCTGATGAGCCTGTCAATGATTTCCACCCTCATTTTATTGTTGAGACTTGCTTGGGCGGCTATTGCTGCTTTGCTACTAGCAGCCAACAACTTTCCAGTATCAAGTCTACCTTTCTTCTTTAGCTTCTCCAATCTTTCCTCTTCTAGTAGCTCCTCAGCAGTAAGCTTTCTCGTCCCCTTAGGATCAGAGGAAGATTCAGCCTTTGGGAACTTAGGTTCAGAAGATTCAGGTTGGAATAAGGGTGTTTGAAGTGGTGGTTCTTGTAAGAGAGGGGTTGTAAGGAAGTCCTTACTATTAATCTTAGAGGCTAGTTCAAGGATTGCCTTTGTGATGAACAGATCACTGGACAATGAAGACAATCCAATTATTCCTTCGGTAGCTTGGATTTCTGCCTCAGAAGTAACTGGAACTGCATCACCTGTCCCATCCAAATCAGTTGCTGGGCCATCAGTCTGTACATCCCCTTCGAAGTTAATCTTGGGTTCAGTAGAGACCTTAGGTTGACCAACTTCCTCTTTAGAGGTAGGTGGTGCATTCAGCCTTTCAAGCTCTTCAGCTCCAAAGTAGGCGATAGCTAGATCAGGGGAGGGTTGTTCAATGGAGGAGCTCACCAAAAATTTGGTTAGAAACTTATTAAGATCTATGAGCATCCTTTGGTCCACCTGAAAGGTAATGGGAGCTGGTTGAGGGAAGACTGTTATAGGGTGATGCTGTTGGGGGTAAAAGATAGATAAGGCATCGGGAGAGGTTGTTATTATGGGGTAAGTGGGTTCCTCATGATGTTGTTTCTGTACATTCTCCCCCTTTTTGGTAGCATCGTCTTGAGAAGTAGATGAGCTGGAGGAAGAACTCAAAGAAACCTGAATAGGTACGTGCCTAACAGACTTCTCAATCTGTTTCTCAGCTAGTTTAGCCTTGAGATATTCAATCTCAAGTTGCTGAGTGGCAGACCTGTCCTCTAAAGTCTTAACCTTTGATTCAAGGTTTGAGACTTTAGAAATCAGGTCTTCGATAATGAGTTGCAGTCTACCCTCATCTTCTTTTGAAGAATCATAGGGAGATGAGATAACATGCCTGGCATGTTCATCATCACCACCAGTTATGGTTCATCTCCACACTAGTTGGACTCACCTCAGTTTGTTCATCAAAGGCTATGGTGAACAAGTCAGCATATTGTTCATTTAAATTAACTTTTACTAGTTTAATCAAGTGTTTCTCATGAATATCTCGAATGAAATGATACCTGATGTCAATGTGCTTTGTCTTGGAGTGCTTGACTGGATTTTCTGTAATGGAAATAGCACTCGTGTTATCTATGTGGATAGGAGTATTCATGAAGTTAAATCCATAGTCTAACATCTGATTTTGAATCCATAGCAGTTGAGCACAGCAGCTCACAACAACAATGTATTCAGCTTCAGCAGTTGATGTAGAGACATATGATTGCTTCTTGTATTGTCAGGAAATAATCCTTCCACCAAGAAATTGACATCCTCCTGATGTGAATTTTTGTTAATGTTACAGCCACCATAATCACTGTTAGAGTACCCATAGAGATTGAAATCCTTATTCTTAGGATACCAGAGACCCAGTTTGGAAGCTCCTTTGAGGTATCTAAGAATCCTTTTGACAGTAATTAGATGAGACACCTTGAGAGCAGCCTGATATCTCGCACAGATGCAAGTTGCAAATATGATATCAGGTCTACTAGCTATGAGATACATCAGAGATCCAATAATTGTCCTGTACTAATGCTGATCAGTATCCTCCCCCTCGAAATCAGGACATAAATTATGATTTCTGGGTATAGGTGTCTTGGCTGTCTTACAATCTTTCATCTGAAATCTTTCTAAGATCTCCTTGACATACTTAAACTGATTGATAAAGAATCCTTCTTCCATCTACTTCACTTGAATCCCAAGAAAGAAATCCATCTTTCCCATGGAGCTCATCTCAAATTTCTTTCTCATGATGCTTTCAAAGTCTTTGCACATTTGGTCATTTGAGGAACCAAATATGATGTCATCGACGTAGACTTGAACAAGCAACATGTCCTTCCTAGATTTCTTTATGAACAATGTCTTGTCTATGGTGCCTCTGGTGTAGCCGTTTTTGAGGAGAAACTGAGACAAAGTCTCATACCACAGCCTAGGTGCTTGATGCACCCCATAAAGAGCTTTATCCAGTTTGCACACATAGTTGGGATGCTGTGGGTCTTCAAATCCAGGTGGCTGACACACATAGACTTCTCTGTCTATATTCCCATACAAAAATGCACATTTGAGATCAAGTTGATAGACTGTGAAGTTCTTGGAGGCCGCAAAAGCAAGGAAGATTCGCACAGCTTCAAGTCTTGCAACAGGTGCAAAGACATCAGTGTAATCTATGCCTTCTTCCTGTGTGTATCCTTAAACAACAAGTCTTGCTTTGTTCTTGATGATCAAATCTCTATCATCTCTTTTATTTCTGAACACCCACTTGATGCCAATAGGGACTTAACCAGGTGGCAAAGGACATAGGTTCCATACCTTTTGCCTCTTGAATTGAAGCAATTCCTCTTGCATAGCTTTAATCCAATTGTTGTTCTTGAGAGCTTCTTCCACCTTCTTTGGTTCCATTTGAGAGAGAAAGCATGAGTACTAGCATACATTCCTATTGTGGGTCTGTCTTCTTGTTCTCACACCTTCTGATACATCCCCAATGATGTTTTCAGCTAGATGAGTGTTGTGTATCCTGAGCCTAGGAATCACATCTAATTGCATAGATAGGTCTAGGTTTGAGAAGTTTTGCTCAGAACTTCGAACACCTTCCCCATCTGATGTCTCACATTCATTCAATGAGGACTGATTGAATGAATGAGTGACATCATCAATGTCAGTATGCTGTGAAGCAGCATCAACAGTTGCCTGTTCCTCTATGTCACTGTCTTCATCAGCTTGGTGTTGAGTGCTTGAATTGTCAACTTCTGGGTTATGAGGCTCAGTGAATTGACAATTTGTTGAAGCTCCTTTGTTTCCTGAGATACTCATACTTTCAGGACTTTCAGCAGTAGGACCTTGTTCTTCATTTCTTCTTGGAGAACTGGAAATGGGTCTGGGTAGCTTAAACAGTTGATCTTCGTTTGGGTCACTTTGAGTTCCTGTTCCAGCTGAAACATTCTCACAAGATGGTTTAGAATAGTTTGGAAACAATTCTAAATCAAAAATGTATTCAGGTCCATTCCCTCTAACACAAGGAGTGTGCTCATTAACAACAATATTGGATGATTCCTCAAACTGTTAACTTTTGATATTATACACTCTATAAGCAATAAAGGTGGAGGAATATCCAACAAAGATAGCATCATCCGACTTTTTAGCAAATTTTGCTAAATTGTCCTTTGTGTTGAGTATGGTACACCTGCTACCAAAGGACCTAAGAAAGCCAATGAACGGTGGCCTCTTGTTCCATAGCTCATAAGGGGTCTTCCCATGAGGCTTAACAATGAGAACTCTATTTTGCATATAACATGTAATGCTGACTACCTCTGCCCAGAAAGTTAGAGGCAGCTTTGAATCAGCTAACATTGTTCTTGCAGTCTCAATAAGTGTCTTGTTCCTCCTCTTAGCAATACCATTCTATTAAGGAGTTCTAGGAGCACTATATTGTCTGGCAATCCCTTTTGAGTTACAGAATAAGTCAACAACTTGATTCTTAAACTCAGTCCCTTGATCACTTTTAATAATTTTCACCTTGTGATCCTTTTGATTTTCAATTTTAAGAATAAAAGATTTTAAACTTTCAGCTGTTTCATCTTTAGTTCTTAAAAAGAATACCCAAGTGAATCTTGTAAAATCATCAACAATCACAAGACAGTATGATTTCCTTCCAATGCTCATTATACTTGTGGGACCAAAAAGATCCATGTGCAATAAGTGTAATGGAGTGGTGATAGAGTTAACTTCTTTGGATTTGTGAGTGACCTTGTGTTGTTTTCCTTTTAGGCAAGCAATACGGTTGTCTTTACAGAAAAACTCCTTTTTAGGCACACCATGTACCAAATTATTTTTAACCAAATTGTTCATGGTTTTAAAGTTAACATGGCACATTCTTTTATGCCAAAGAGTTGACTCATTACCATTGGCTTTGGAAAGAAAGCATGATACTTCACCCAGTGGGGAAGCATTGTTCATGTCCAGCTTGTACATATCTCCTCTCCTGGGAGATCTAAGAAGCACCAATTCCTAAGGAATTGTCATCCCGGGTTCAAGGATAATGCACTCATGTTTTGTGAAAAGCATTTGGTGCTTTTGGTCACAGAATTGAAAAACACTTAACAGATTGTGTTCAAGCTGTTTGACAAAGTTTACTTTGTCAACTTTTAACTTACCATTGGATACACTACCTCTACCAGAAATGTATCCTCCGGCTTCACTTCCAAACTGAACATGACCTCCATTAAAATGTTCAAATTGTTGAAGAAGAGATCTGTTCCCTGTCATGTGCCTGGAGCATCCGCTGTCCACAATCCATATATTTCCATTCTTGTCATGTGGATGTCCCTGCACATAAAGTGAGATGATTAGTTACTATTGGAAACCCAAGCCTTGTTGGTCTTGGGTTCTTCCAATGTAGATGATTTAATTGAACCAAAGTATAGGTAAGTGGGTTCAATTTGTGTTTGTGAGGAAGAGGTACTGGCTGCAGCATCTGTTTTGTTCTTCCATACCATTCTATGGTTGACCAGTGTAGATGATCCTGAAGAGGATTGAGCAGCATGACCTTCTTTCGAGACTACTTTCTTTTCGGAAGATTTCAAAGGATTCCTTTTGTTCCTTTGTTTGTTCTTTGGCTTGTCTTCCGAAGCTATTTTTTCTTTGGAAGAATGATTTTCTTCCAAAAGCAACTTAGCTTCGGAAACAAGCTTTCCTTTCCTTTTCACTTGGACCATGTGATAAGGTCCAAATGTGAAACCTTCCTTGACTCTTTCTCTTTTAATATTGGTTGCATAATGTGTGCTTGCAGGATTGTAGTAACAATCTTTAGCCATATGGTTATGCAGACCACAGATTATGCACTCAATGTTACTCTTGATGGGGCGTGATGGCTGTTGGTTCTTGCACTCCTTTTCTTCAACAGCTTTCCCTTTTAACTTCTGATCCTTCAGTTGGACAGGAATGCTGGTACTACATTCCTTTCCTGGGTCAGAGTTTCCAGCCACTTGAAATCCGGCTGAAATGAATACACCCTTTTGTCTGGGATCTATCTTCATCCTAGACTCAGTCACCTTCTTGGCAGTTTTCTTTGCTGCCATGATTTAGTTCTTTCTCTCTTTGGTGGTTAGGGGTAGGACATCAGCGGTGGGAATGAGGTTTTCTACCTTATTCTTCCCTGTGGTGGTCACCATAGTTGCATCATTCTTTTGCTCATTGGGTAGTGGGTCAGCAGTTGGAACCTCTTGCTCATGAGTGCCACATCTTGGCTGTGTAACAGACACATAAGAGTGTGGTGGAGTAATTTCATTGGTTCCCAACCCACTTTTGTTTTGATAACACACCTTTGAGTGGGAGGATGATGCAATGATGGTGTTGAAGTTATGCTTTTCAATAGCATACTTCTGTGCTTTAGCCTCAGCTATTACTAGCTGGGCTTGAGCCTTAGTCAACTTAGAAATTAAATCCTTTATTTGAGTCCTGTAGTTTGTATGTTCATGCTTTAAAGAAGAAACAATTTTCTCTAACTTTTCAATTTTGAGTTTATGGTCAGATTCTGCTTTCTTGAAATCAGATTTTAGGATGTTCAAGGACTCAATATTGGATTTAATTTCCCTGTTGTAATCCTGATAAAGTTTAACGTTAGCAATACAAGCTGGAGTATAGAGGTTTTCATATACCTTGATGTCTTCAGTTCCAGCCATGAGTGCTTGAGTAGGAGTGACATCTTGCACCATGAAGCTCCAGTCAACATCTTGAGTAACAGCCGCAGTTTGCTGCTCAGTAGGTTTTGGTGCAGCCCTTGAGGTGGTAGGATGTTGGGAGGCTTGAGTTGCTCCAGGATTGGATCTTGGAGCTTTGCATTCCCTAGCAAAGCGACCAAGCTGGTTACAGTTGTAACACTTGGCTTTGCTTTTATCAAATCCAAATTTGCTGTTGGTTGGATTCTGAGGGAACTACCTTCCTGTTCTTTTGAAGAACTTCTTTGCTCTGTAGGTTAGGAGCGCCATCTGTTGGACAATGTCCATGTACTCAATGTCATCTGGGCTAAAGCACTCTAGATCATCAAAGCAGAATTGAAAATCTCCAGAGTGTTCACTTCCTAAGACAAAGGCACAATTATCCTGAAAAGGAGTGTGTTGAGCCTGTTGAGACCTGGGTGTCTTAGGGAAAGTGATGTATGGCCAAGAGGAAGATGATGGCTGTTAGGGACAGTTCAGGTATAACTGAGGTTGTCTTGATCCTTCAGCAACATGTAGAGCATTGCTGACAGCAGGATTTGAGGGTCGGTTCATCTGTTGGCTTTTCTGAGTCTCCATTTCCATATGGTATCCATCAAGGATTCCGTACAGTTCAGTCATGGTGAGAGTGTTAAGATTCTCAGTTCTCTTGATAGAAACACAATAGAAAGTCCATTCATGAGGAAGTGCACTCATGAATTTCCTTATAATGTCTCTCTTCTGAAGATCCACTCCCACAGACTGAAGAGAGGTGATCAAGTTCATGTACCTGAAGTATTGTTGGCTCAAGGTCTCACCAACGATATATGTGAAGTTTTCAAACTTCTGCTTCAGTACATCCTTCTTGGACTCCTTGGATTCAGTGGAACCAGAGTACATCAGCTTCAAAGCATCAAAGAGTTCTTTGGCTGACTCGCATTGCTGAAAGCCAACCATTATGGAGTTTGGTATGGTTGTTAGCAAAACAGTCATTGCTTTGCAGTCAATGTCTATTTTCTTGAAGTCTTCATCAGAGTAGTCTTCAATGGCCTTCTCTATCATGGCACCATTACCCGCTGGGGCTGCTACCTTAGGAACGTAGGACCCTGGGTGACAGATTTCCACATGCGGCTATCTTGGTACTTGATGAACCCTTCAATACATTTACACCAAGTTCCAAAATCATCAGGAGTGATGATAAGAGCCTTGGTCATGGTTCCCATTTCGAACTTAGAAAATTTCTGGTTAAGATCCATTAAAGTGAGGTGGGTGAGTGAGTGTGAAGAAACAATGGTGATTTGGGATGGTTAGATCTCACAATCAAGAGCCTGACGCTCTGATACCAATTGTAGGATCGGTTTTGACTCTAAACACAGAACTCACTAAGTCTCACTTGATCGATGAAACACAGAATCTCAAACTAAAGTTGATAATAATATACGAAGTTAATGAACAAGATAATGATTTACAAGATACTTGTATATATTACTTTTCAACTCAGTATTACAAGACTCTTAAGCTCATGCTACATAAGTTACAATGAGAAACTATATATCCTACTATTTACAGCCGGTTATACTTGGAAAACCAGCTGGAATCTACTACTAGACATATACTACATTGATAGAAGTAAGTATTTAAGATAAAATAATATCCTAGATAAGGTAGTCATGACAGGTCCATGACTTGCCTTTTGGCACCAACTAAGAATGGTACTTGTACTAAGTTGAAAAGATGAACAGTAGATTAAAGTATGGTCAACTACATGGGTTAGGAAAAGCACCATGCAGTGTATCAGAGTCTGTCAGACAGACCATACTTTTGTCCACTGGTTCATGGTTGATTCTTCCGAAGCTAAATGGCTTCGGAAAAATAAGTTCTTCCGAGGCCATTTATACTTCGGAAAAAACAACTTCTTCCGAATCTTCTACAGGTCTTTATGACTTTATTCTTCGGAAGACTTTATCTTGTATCTTCTAAGTGTGAATACTTCGGAAGGAGAACTGCTTGATCTTTGGAAGACTTTGTTCTATCCTTCGGAAGTTCTTCATATAATTCGGAAGAAAAACTATTTAGTCTCGGAAGACTTAGTTTTCCTCCAGAAACTCTTCAGACATAATGCTTCGAAAGATCTTTGATATAGCTACGGAAGAGTAGTTTTGTCTTCGGAAGACTTCTTCAACTTGTACACAAAATTGTTCTAAGTGTTGTTTTGATTGCACCAGTCTCATATGATCCAAGAAAAATACATAAGTCTATGCGGCATGCGGCACATGACGAAGGTTCAAGTGATCCAATGTTTGCTTTGTATAATACTTTAAGAGATGAATATAGTAAACGTCAACGTAGTAACACTCCGAGTAATGAAATCGGGAGTTATAGTGAAACAAATTTTGACTTGTTAGCTTGGTGGAAAGGTAAGGAAGATCAATTTCCAATCCTATCCACCATAGCCCGAAATTTACTAACCATCCAAGTTTGCACGGTAGCTTCGTAATCTGTTTTTCTGATAGTGGCAAAATTATATCAGTAAGAAGAACCCGACTGACTCATGAAGCAGTTAAAATGTGTATTTGCTTGAATGATTATTTAGATGCAACTGAAAAAATACAAGTCAAATGCTCACTTAAAACAGAATTAGAATATGAAATATATGAAGACGAAGTAGACGGTGGATTAACACCTGGAATGACAATGATAAAGCGGCATATGATGAGTATATTCGTAATAGTTCGGGTTCTGGTGGTAAACATAAAATATCCAAATGAATTTCAGTTCTTTGTTTTTCTTTGAATTTCAGTCATTGCTTTGCAGTCAATGTCTATTTTCTTGAAGTCTTCATCAGAGTAGTCTTCAATGGCCTTCTCTATCATGCACCATTACCCGCTGGGGCTGCTACCTTAGGAACGTAAGGACCCTGGGTGACAGATTTCCACATGCGGCTATCTTGGTACTTGATGAACCCTTCAATACATTTACACCAAGTTCCAAAATCATCAGGAGTGATGATAAGAGCCTTGGTCATGGTTCCCATTTCGAACTTAGAAAATTTCTGGTTAAGATCCATTAAAGTGAGGTGGGTGAGTGAGTGTGAAGAAACAATGGTGATTTGGGATGGTTAGATCTCACAATCAAGAGCCTGACGCTCTGATACCAATTGTAGGATCGGTTTTGACTCTAAACACAGAACTCACTAAGTCTCACTTGATCGATGAACACAGAATCTCAAACTAAAGTTGATAATAATATACGAAGTTAATGAACAAGATAATGATTTACAAGATACTTGTATATATTACTTTTCAACTCAGTATTACAAGACTCTTAAGCTCATGCTACATAAGTTACAATGAGAAACTATATATCCTACTATTTACAGCCGGTTATACTTGGAAAACCAGCTGGAATCTACTACTAGACATATACTACATTGATAGAAGTAAGTATTTAAGATAAAATAATATCCTAGATAAGGTAGTCATGACAGGTCCATGACTTGCCTTTTGGCACCAACTAAGAATGGTACTTGTACTAAGTTGAAAAGATGAACAGTAGATTAAAGTATGGTCAACTACATGGGTTAGGAAAAGCACCATGCAGTGTATCAGAGTCTGTCAGACAGACCATACTTTTGTCCACTGGTTCATGGTTGATTCTTCCGAAGCTAAATGGCTTCGGAAAAATAAGTTCTTCCGAGGCCATTTATACTTCGGAAAAAACAACTTCTTCCGAATCTTCTACAGGTCTTTATGACTTTATTCTTCGGAAGACTTTATCTTGTATCTTCTAAGTGTGAATACTTCGGAAGGAGAACTGCTTGATCTTTGGAAGACTTTGTTCTATCCTTCGGAAGTTCTTCATATAATTCGGAAGAAAAACTATTTAGTCTCGGAAGACTTAGTTTTCCTCCAGAAACTCTTCAGACATAATGCTTCGAAAGATCTTTGATATAGCTACGGAAGAGTAGTTTTGTCTTCGGAAGACTTCTTCAACTTGTACACAAATTGTTCTAAGTGTTGTTTTGGTTGCACCAGTCTCATATGATCCAAGAAAACATACATAAGTCTATGCGGCATGCGGCACATGACGAAGGTTCAAGTGATCCAATGTTTGCTTTGTATAATACTTTAAGAGATGAATATAGTAACGTCAACGTAGTAACACTCCGAGTAATGAAATCGGGAGTTATAGTGAAACAAATTTTGACTTGTTAGCTTGGTGGAAAGGTAAGGAAGATCAATTTCCAATCCTATCCACCATAGCCCGAAATTTACTAACCATCCAAGTTTGCACGGTAGCTTCGTAATCTGTTTTTTCTGATAGTGGCAAAATTATATCAGTAAGAAGAACCCGACTGACTCATGAAGCAGTTAAAATGTGTATTTGCTTGAATGATTATTTAGATGCAACTGAAAAAATACAAGTCAAATGCTCACTTAAAACAGAATTAGAATATGAAATATATGAAGACGAAGTAGACGGTGGATTAACACCTGGAATGACAATGATAAAGCGGCATATGATGAGTATATTCGTAATAGTTCGGGTTCTGGTGGTAAAACATAAAATATCCAAATGAATTTCAGTTCTTTGTTTTTCTTTGAATTTCAGTCATTGCTTTGCAGTCAATGTCTATTTTCTTGAAGTCTTCATCAGAGTAGTCTTCAATGGCCTTCTCTATCATGGCACCATTACCCGCTGGGGCTGCTACCTTAGGAACGTAAGGACCCTGGGTGACAGATTTCCACATGCGGCTATCTTGGTACTTGATGAACCCTTCAATACATTTACACCAAGTTCCAAATCATCAGGAGTGATGATAAGAGCCTTGGTCATGGTTCCCATTTCGAACTTAGAAAATTTCTGGTTAAGATCCATTAAAGTGAGGTGGGTGAGTGAGTGTGAAGAAACAATGGTGATTTGGGATGGTTAGATCTCACAATCAAGAGCCTGACGCTCTGATACCAATTGTAGGATCGGTTTTGACTCTAAACACAGAACTCACTAAGTCTCACTTGATCGATGAAACACAGAATCTCAAACTAAAGTTGATAATAATATACGAAGTTAATGAACAAGATAATGATTTACAAGATACTTGTATATATTACTTTTCAACTCAGTATTACAAGACTCTTAAGCTCATGCTACATAAGTTACAATGAGAAACTATATATCCTACTATTTACAGCCGGTTATACTTGGAAAACCAGCTGGAATCTACTACTAGACATATACTACATTGATAGAAGTAAGTATTTAAGATAAAATAATATCCTAGATAAGGTAGTCATGACAGGTCCATGACTTGCCTTTTGGCACCAACTAAGAATGGTACTTGTACTAAGTTGAAAAGATGAACAGTAGATTAAAGTATGGTCAACTACATGGGTTAGGAAAAGCACCATGCAGTGTATCAGAGTCTGTCAGACAGACCATACTTTTGTCCACTGGTTCATGGTTGATTCTTCCGAAGCTAAATGGCTTCGGAAAAATAAGTTCTTCCGAGGCCATTTATACTTCGGAAAAAACAACTTCTTCCGAATCTTCTACAGGTCTTTATGACTTTATTCTTCGGAAGACTTTATCTTGTATCTTCTAAGTGTGAATACTTCGGAAGGAGAACTGCTTGATCTTTGGAAGACTTTGTTCTATCCTTCGGAAGTTCTTCATATAATTCGGAAGAAAAACTATTTAGTCTCGGAAGACTTAGTTTTCCTCCAGAAACTCTTCAGACATAATGCTTCGAAAGATCTTTGATATAGCTACGGAAGAGTAGTTTTGTCTTCGGAAGACTTCTTCAACTTGTACACAAAATTGTTCTAAGTGTTGTTTTGGTTGCACCAGTCTCATATGATCCAAGAAAACATACATAAGTCTATGCGGCATGCGGCACATGACGAAGGTTCAAGTGATCCAATGTTTGCTTTGTATAATACTTTAAGAGATGAATATAGTAAACGTCAACGTAGTAACACTCCGAGTAATGAAATCGGGAGTTATAGTGAAACAAATTTTGACTTGTTAGCTTGGTGGAAAGGTAAGGAAGATCAATTTCCAATCCTATCCACCATAGCCCGAAATTTACTAACCATCCAAGTTTGCACGGTAGCTTCGTAATCTGTTTTTTCTGATAGTGGCAAAATTATATCAGTAAGAAGAACCCGACTGACTCATGAAGCAGTTAAAATGTGTATTTGCTTGAATGATTATTTAGATGCAACTGAAAAAATACAAGTCAAATGCTCACTTAAACAGAATTAGAATATGAAATATATGAAGACGAAGTAGACGGTGGATTAACACCTGGAATGACAATGATAAAGCGGCATATGATGAGTATATTCGTAATAGTTCGGGTTCTGGTGGTAAAACATAAAATATCCAAATATATAACGGACGAACAAAGAACGACTTTAGTTTTTAAAAGTTTACGTCATTTGAATTGTTTATATGTTTTGAATAGTATTTTTATTTTATATTTTATTTAATCTTTTATAAAAATAAATAATCATATTTAATTTTTTATATATCATAAATCATAATTATATTTTTATTTAAATTTTACATTTTATGTAATCTTTGTTTTTAAATCTTTTATAATTTTTATGTTTTAATATTTATAAATAATTTATATAAATGTGTAATCTTTGATAAAAATAAATAATCAAATATTTGATGTTTATTTAACAAAATATTATTTTACATTGATTGAACAAGTTTTGAAAAATTTGATATTCAGAAATTTTGTTAAGTGTTTGAGCATTTGGAGACTGTTTGGACGCATCAAACGTTTGGAGACTGTTTGCGCGCATAATCACTGTTTAGGCGCATCATCACTGTTTGTACACATCATGATTGTTTAGGCGTATCATCACTGTTCAGAGCATCTGTTTAGACGTCTCTTCCTTAGATTTAAAAAAATACAAACCCAAACCGGTTTAGACCCAACCGATTTACTAACAGGCCCCGACCGTTTGATAAGTTTGAATTTACTAACCCTAAAACCGGTTTAGAAACCGAACCGGTTTCGAATTCGAACCGGTTGAAAATAAACCAGTTCAAACAGGACCAGATTGACAACAAAAACCAGTTTGTACACCACTATTAGGGATGCCTCAGAGATCTTGGTGGATAATAATCATCAAATGAGTATCAACTCATCAAGAGTAGCAAATATCTATCTTACATCACCGGCATCCATTTATCTACCAAAACTAGCTTCAAATCAAAAACCAAACATATGTATTACAACAACCGTTGATTTAAAACTGTGTAACTCAGATCAATATCATTACGAAGAAAGATTAAGTGATTCTTCACTATAAAATTTGTTAAACAAACATGAAAATTTATCAGTAGCAATGCAGGATAATGAGTCAGAAGTAGCTGGTTGTAAGATCACCTTTCTCTTCAAGAGAAAATCATTGGGAATCCGTCTGATTTTTTTCATCATCCTCATTATCATGCTCATATCGATCTATAACATCAAAATTGTTTCTGTAATTACGAGTATTTGCCTCTAATCGCCATGAATTTCACAGCAAAAACAAGATAAGAAGGAAACTCTTCGATAAATGAATTCGAGAATTAGGGCTTAAAGCTCTATTCGATTCACGTATCGATACGAACAAAGAAGGATTAAATCAGAAAGAAATTCAAATCAGAAATATTTTGAAAAACAGGGTTTGAAATCGAGAAATATAACCTGAAATCCCTAGAATGAGATGTGTTTGAAACCCTCATAGTTATATGCGTATATATAGTGATTGTGAAATTGCTAACGAAACCCTAGTTGCTAACGGTACGGATTGTTGCAGATGATTCTTGTGGGCCTCAGCAAAGGTTTGGTGCATTACGGCCCATGGGCCTGTTATGGGTTGTATACTTGTATTGATCAAACAGTGTAGAAGTCATAACTCAAATTAAAATTTGTCAACTTTAAGCTAGTGTTTGGTGTATCGAAATGGTATACAAAATAAAATGGATCATTGTTAGTGAATGAAAAAGTAAAATATTTATTAGTTAAAAAAACAAAATTTGTATATATGTGTGCATGTCCATCATGGGACATGAATATTAGACCCTCAAGGAGACCATTTTAAACACTAGAGTAGGCTAAAGTATATTTGGTAATGTTCATCTTTTATTAAATTCGCAATATAACATCAATTACATTCAGAAAAAAATTTTCCTACATAATATTTGCATTGAACAACGTCATAATTCATTAACTCTTACCACCTGAGCAGCCCTCACCTTCATCATATTAAACTTGTCAGTTAAACGTAAAAATAAAGATGTGAAGTACCTAAAACATTTAAAGATGATAATGTATTAGGATTCGAGTCTCACTCGGAGAAAAAACATATTATTGGTTAAGTCGGTAAATTTTCTCAGTTAGTTTTTTTTAAAAGGGTTAGCAATACAGTCTCCACTACAAACCAATAAGTGATCACGGTTAAGGCTACACAAAACATTCACAATTCATCCCTCATCCCCATCTTTATAATTACACTAAAAACCACTATTTTTTCTCCCTCCTTTCTAAGTAAATAATATTTTTTCATACATTTATCATTACATTTTCTCTCTCATCCACTCATAACCATCTTAATAAATATTAAAAAAGTTATGGGGCTGTACCGTGTTTCCTCAAATATAGAGAAACAAGGTACAACCCTCATAAATTCTCCATCTTCTTCGCTCACAAATACTTACAATCATTTCTATAATATAAAGCATCATTCATATAAAAATAGAGAACGGGCTGTGAAATCTATAATAGTATATAATAAAAGAGTAACTAGGATGTCATATATCATTGTAATGTTACTCCTCAAAAAAAAATTTCCGCCTAAACTAATATACTATTTAGTCAAGTTTTTTATTTTAAGAAACTCAATTAATAGTAATAATTTATTTTTTTTTAATTTAATTTTTTATATTATAAACTTTATTATGTAATCATATTGTTTTGAACTATATATATTATTATAGTCAAATAAGATTCAATTTAAAAAAAAAACTAAAATGAACAAAATATTTATTGATATATTTATATATTTTATGTTAATGTGATTTTAAGACAACTGGTTTTTAATTTTACATGGGTCAGTTGTATGTTATATTATTTAAAAAGTATTCGAATATTTATAACTTATAAATATAACTTTTTATTTTTTCATTATTATAGTAATAAATAACTTAATCATACAAAATATTTATACATTTATAAATTATATTGTTTTTATATTTTAAACTCTTGTATTACACGAGTTTACTAAAACTAGTTAATACAAAGAAACATCGTCGTGTATTTGCGTTGAAAAGAAGGCTAAAACTTACATAGGGAATACGTCGTCGTTTGCCGATCTGCTATTCCGTTCAGTTCAGCACCGTCACACTCTTTAGGGGGCACCTGCTGCGAGCTCTTCATCTACTGTTAGGGTTCTAAATGTACCTTCATCGACTGATCTTTCATCAGGTAATCCAAATTTTTTCCTTCAGTTTGCTTTCAATTTCGTTTCGTGCAAATTAAGTAATTTAGGTCACTGAATTCTCTCGCCGGTAGGGCATAATCAGTATTAGAAGATCATAATGAAGATAAACACATCAATCTTCACATTCTTCGTGTTGAGTTCGACGCTGATTCTCCGATCGACCGCAATTTCATCAAGTGATCTGCTTGGAGTTGCTCCTGAAGGTTCTATTATGCCCGTGTTTTATGCGTGTAATTGGTTTTAAAAAATGTTCTGAGTTTTTATTGTTTATCTTACCAGATGAGAAATATTACAAGGGACTCTGGTCTTCAGGAACGATTAAATGCAAAGATGGATCTAAAACATTCACGAAGTCACAGCTTAATGATGATTTTTGTGATTGCTTTGATGGCACCGATGAACCAGGTTTACTAGTTTATCGTCAGTTATCATGAAATTCTCAACTTGAAGAGAATTTTTGATTGTTCTTCACTGAATGTTTTTCTATCACATTTTGCCTTATTCTTGCAATTGATTGATCTCCTGTCTAATCTGATGGATACAAACCTTAACAGGAGTGTTTTCTTTATGTATCTTGACAATGTTGAAAGTAATGCACTCATATTAACCTAATGGTGTATCTGGCTTTGCAGGAACATCAGCATGTCCTAATGGGAAATTCTATTGCAGAAATGCAGGACACAGTTCCCTTACTGTATTTTCTTCTAGGATAAATGATGGTATCTGTGGTAAGTAATGTTTTAAATTACAAATTCTTATCACAACACATGTAAGAAACTATGATCTCTATTTTCTGAGTTTGAAACTCTCCTGTGATTACTCTGTTTTTTATTCAAAAAGAGGATTTATCTACCCTACATAGCAAGGGATCATGTGAATTTTGAAGTCCAGGACATTACATGATGAGAATTATCCATAGCACATACAACATCCCACTTCCTATTTACTATTGAATGCTGAAAATTCTCATACTATAACTGCTAAACAGAATTAATTATCTTTGAACTGAAATCTGAGGTTCCCTTGTCGCATGTTGACATTCATTCACATAAAAAGACTAAAGGAGTCATATACCTACGTAAACCCTAAGATGTAAGCAGTGTGAGAACTAACTACATTTCTTTTTGTTTCACCCATTGCTAGCCGCCTAGCCCCACTGGTGGTTAATGTGTGCAACCCCCCCCCCCCCCCCCCCCACCCGCACACATGAAAACAAACAAAGGGCACTGCATGTGATTTTCAAATGATATTGTTTATTTGTGGAGCTTGTTGACTTGAAAAATAATAAAACCACCAATATTTAATCAGTGCACCTTATCAATACATATATTAGGGAAGGGTGATTGTTGTTTAAATTTGGATCAGATCAAGAAAATCAAAATGGTCTATACGTATGTGAAAATAACTTGGTTTTATTGAACAGATTGTTGTGATGGAAGTGATGAATATGATGGCAAAACCAGGTGCAATAACACCTGTTGGGAGGCTGGAAAAGCGGCAAGAGATAAATTAATGGAAAAGATTGCATTATATCATGAGGGTGTTGCCATACGAAAGCATGAAGTTGAACAAGCAAAAGTTTCAACAGCAAAAGATGTAGCTGAGCTGTCAGCACTAAAGGAGGAGGAGAAAATTCTCAAGGGGCTTGTTCAACAACTCAAGGGTATTTATTTTTTCATTATATTTTATTTGTAATTGTCTTCAGATTGGCTTTCCACTTGGACTAGAGGTGGCAGTTTTAAAATTTATATTCAATAATTAAGTTCGTGTTATGTTTCATATCTAATGGGTGGAAAGTCAACAAAGGTGTATATTTAATCTACAAATCCTCCCAAGTCATTTCATTCGCAAAGTTAGATTACTGTTGGAATAATATAATTTTTGTAATCATACTTGGTTTTCTTAAAAAACTAACATATAATTGTTATGAACAAAATGTGTTTCCGGCCAATCCAATCTGGCTTGTTTTGATTCGTTACCCAATGGCCCGCCAATTTTGCTACCTCTAATTCACACTACTATAATTGTTGTAATTTGGGTAGGGTAGTGACTAAAATATTGACATCAAATTGGATAGAAATGGATAGGTCTAATGCTTGTTTGTGATATAGAAACAACACACAAACAAACAATAGCAAACTACAGAAATACTACTTAATCCAACCTTAGTGATGGTCAGACCCTCGATAATTCTAAATAGCTAGTCGTTGGATGCGTCGAATCCTTGCCGGAACACCATGGGTCGGATTACATGGTTAAAGCCTGGGTCCATCAGATCCACGGGGACTACCCGACGATGCATAAAACCTTCACCCACCCATGTCGCCTCCTGCAGTCATACTAATTAATTGTTTTTATTTTTTCGTTGGGTTTGTGAAGGTTTTGGGCTTGGGCCCATGTTTAGTTTTCTTGTCTATTAAGTTGTTAATCCTAATTAGTCTTTATATATATCCATGTCATGTATTTGTAATCTTTGTACTGAGCAAATAAAAAAACCCTAGTTGCAGCCCGTGGACGTAGGTCACACCGACCAAACCACGTTAAATCCTTGTGCCGTTTATTTTCTGTTTTCTGCGTGATAATCGTTTGTGCGTGTTCGTGTTCGTGTGTTGGTTCCGCTGCGTCGCTTGAAGTCCTAACAAGTGGTATCAGAGCTTTGGCTCGTTGTACACATAGAGCGCACTGAAGAAACGATCAGGAGATAGTTGAGGTCAGTGACTTATTGAGACTTGTTCATGGTTTTTTTGATCGGTGATAAAAAACGAAAGAAGGTTAAGTACCGGGTTAAAACTCTTTGAAGCCGTTGATTAGGGTTTGCTGAATAACTCTTGAATTCTTCGGGTAAAGGTTAGGGTTTTGTGTTTTCAAGTTTCAATTTGTTTTTTGATTGGTTATTATCAACTGTTTGGGGAACCGTGTTTTGTGAAAGAAAAGTACGTTCGGGTTTAGATTTGTCTAAAAGGTTTATTGTAGGAGCAAATTGGTTAATTGACAGTGTTCAGTAGAACAGCCATCAAGTTCAGGCCCGTGCCATTGTTGTGTCTGTTCACTGTTTCGATTTGCTTCTTGTTTGCAGTTTGAGATGGCTGAAGACGGGAAGGTTGTGATCGAAAAATTTAAAATTTTAGTTGGTGGAAATTGCAAATAGAAGCATTGTTATGTCAAAAGGACTTGGATATGGTACTAGAAGAAAAATCTGAGGAAATAAAACAAGCTGATTGGGAATCAAAGGACAAAAAGGCTCGTGCGGTTATTACATTGGCTTTGACGAAAAATGTTGCTTTTAACGTCATTAAGGAAACCACGGCTCGTGGTATGACGACTGCTTTGTCAAATATATATGAGAAACAGTCTGCGGCGAATAAGGTGTTCTTGATTCGGGAGCTGGTGAACACAAGGATGAAAGAAGGAAGCTCAGTGACTGCTCACATCAATAATCTAAATTAAATCTTAACAAGACTTGTATCTGTTGGAATTAAGTTTGATGATGAAGTTCAGGCTCTACTGCTGTTGTCGTCTCTGCCTGATAGTTGGTCTGGAACTGTGACTGCAATTTCAAGTTCTGTGGGGACTAAGGGTTTCACTCTGAATGGTATTCGAGATCTAATTATGGGTGAAGAAGTCATAAGAAGAAACTCGGGTGAATCATCTAATAGTGAACTACTCAATGTTGGCAGGGGTCGGGGTAATAACAGGAACAGTGGGAGTCGGGTAAACCTAGGAAGAATGTGAAGTGCTGGAGCTACAATGAGGTGGGACATGTTAAGAGTCAGTGTCCAAATAAAAAGGAATTAAAAACTGCTGCTGGGGATGTTTCTGATGATGATGCATTGATACTCAGTGTGGAAAACAGTGTGGACTCTTGGGTCATGGATTCAGGAGCTTTGTTTCACGCCATGGACAACGGGGAAACGATGGTGAATCTAAAACATGGTGATTTTGGAAAGGTACGATTAGCCAATGACGAGATACTTGAGGTAACGGGCATGGGTGATATTGATCTGGTTACTTCACTAGGTATTACATGGAACCTAAAGAATGTCAGGGTGATTCCAGGTCTGAAGAAGAAACTGATTTCAGTTGGTCAGCTGGATGAACAAGGACTGGAACTGAGGTTTGGTGATGGTAAATGGAGGGTGATCAATGGTAATCTGGTTATTGCTCGTGGTATGAAGCGTGGGTCATTGTATATGGTTGAGGTACCTGCTGAGGGATGTATGACCGTCCTGGTTAAGCACAACAAAATCCGGTTCGCTAAATCTGGTGCTAAGAGAGTTCATTTTGCAAACGTGAAGTCTGGAGCAAAGATGTTAGGTGAACAAGTTCGAAAGTCTAAACCATTCAGAGGATTCGGTGACAGTGGGAGCACGAGACGTGTTCCGGGTAAAGTTACAAAGAACCGTTGGGTTTTAAAGACTACGACTGAAAAATTCTCTTCTGGTGATTGTTTGCTTAATTTGGAGAGTGATGGTGATCCTCGGTGTATCTTTGAATCCGATGGAATGTCCAAACCGGTTAAGATAGAGGATGAGTCGTTGGCGGGACTAGTCACGACTGAGTTGGAGCTCGGGGGAGCTTCAACTGGCCCTTCTGGTACTTGATGACGAGGGTCGCTGCAACTAGGAGATGTAATGAAGTCTTAGCTTGTTCTTTGGGAACTGGAGGCTTGAAAGACTTGTTTGAAGATTACTGAAGTTACTAGACGACTGGGTAGCTTTGTGCTTGAATGGCGGGCTATAATTTATCGCAAAGCCTTCAAGTGGGAGATTGTTGGGTTTGTGAAGGCTTTGGGCTTGGGCCCATGTTTAGTTTTCTTGTCTATTAAGTTGCTAACCCTAATTAGTCTCTATATATCCATGTCATGTATTTGTAATCTTTGTACTGAGCAAATAAAGAAAACCCTAGTTGCAGCCCGTGAACGTAGGTCACACCGACCGAACCACGTTAAATCCTTGTGCCGTTTATTTTCTGTTTTATGCGTGATAATCGTTTGTGCGTGTTTGTGTGTTGGTTCCGCTGCGTCGCTTGTTGTCCTAACATATCTGTTTTGTCTCGTACTTCTAGTAGTTCCAATAGTACCTTGTATATTTCCAGTAGTTCCTTTTATTTTTCATTTCTGGAAACTAGCTGTGTGGGTCATGGGGGTAGTTATCTTTCTTTTCACTCTTTGTAATTGACAAGCATGCATGAATCGAATCAGAGTGAAACATCCTAAATTCTATTGTCTCTTATTCTTGAGATAATCCATTGATTGCTATCCTAAATTCGTGGCTGATTTAGGAGGTGAACTGTGAAACCTAATTTGGATTATGTGGTGTTCGTTTGTATCGTAATTCAGATATCAGAGTGCCCTACAATCAAACCGGGTGGAAATTTCTGTATCTAGGTTATTCATTGATAACCACTGAGTTTGAACCTTCCTGACGTTTGAAATATCAAGTCTCTTACCATCAAACATGGTCAGATATCCAATCCGCTGCTCACTTTTCTATACGTCTTTTGAAAGGTCAAAAAGTCTCCATTTTTAATCGTTACTATCTACCTGTTCAATTAGAGGTGACAAAATGGACTGATTGGGCAGTAGATTAAAAAAATAAAAATTTGGTATGGGTTGTTCTGGTTGGCATAAAGCAATTTTGTTCTTTTTTATTAATAAATTGTTTGTGTTTAATTACAATTACAAAAAATGTTTTATCACCTCAATAGTTACCAATCTATATATCTATAAAGTGATTTAGCAGGCTGTCTACATCAAAAATAAGGTAATATGCCACCTATATGGCTATATTAGACCATGTTCCATTAGACTACTTCCATTTTTAGTTAAGTGTTTACTTTTTACCCATTGGAGATATAACATGGCCTGAATTGCCTAGTTCATAATTAAATGATTTGAAATTTCCACCCATATTGTTAGGCATTGTTACATATGTTGTTCACGTATTTTATTAGATTACTATTAAATTATGCTGTCTTTTTTGTCACCATATTTCTAGAGCACAAGGAACGAATAGAGAAGGCAGTGGAGAAAGAACGCATCCAGAAAGAAAAAGAGGAAAAGCAAAAAAAGGAAGCCGACGAAACTGAATTGAAGGAACACAAAGGTGAAGTAAAAGTTGATGTCGAAGAACAAGATCCTGCGAAAAACAACGTTGATGAAGCTGCTATCCTTGATAACTCTCCTTCGGGCCAGGTTGGAGTGATGCTACAAACTTTATGATAGAGGTGGCAAAATGGGTGGGTTAGGCCGGGCGGGTGCCCTTTTCGTAAAAAAAGTTAGTATGCCAATTATGATCACAAACTACATCCGTTAGTGATGAGTTTTTCTATGTTGATTGGCAGACTATATGCATACAAAAAATACATTGTTGTGTGTGTGTGGTGGTTTTTTTTTTTTTGGTGGGGGGGGGGGGGGGGGGGGGGAGGGGGGTTTCAACCCATAAGACCATATAACCATTTTATTTGTTTTCTTATAAGCTACTAATAGTTTACCCATTGGAAACATTGCCTGACTCATTCATAAATGAATTGGTAAAACTAGCCACATCTAGTGTTTGGTTTTTGCATCATTTAATGTTTATTAGTTCATATTTATCCCCATTCTTTTTCTAGTTCTCATACTGGTTTGCTTTATTAGAATTTAAAGGAAGACCCTTCTGAACTGGCAGTTGATGTGGTACAGAATGCTCATGCATCACTTGACAATGAAGATAAGGTGAATATTTAATAAAAGTTGAATTCCTGTTTAGATTTTTTCATTTGAGCTAATTTCATGTTTCAAATGCTATTGTTTTCTTTTATGTAGCATGATCTGATGGACGAGGAAGAGTCTGAAGTTGTACATGGATCTGACCCTAATACTGAGCTTGGGAGTAAGGTGTTTTAATAATCTATTAAAATTTCAAGCAATCATAACAATTGTCTAGACCTTTTAATGTTGGTAATTTTGCAAGCCATGGCAACTTGCAAATATTACAGTCACTGCATTTTCCATTGATATTTTGGTTCATACGAGGTTCCATATTAGGGTAATTGCATAAAAAAGTAACAAACTTATTTTAGGGCCGAAAAACCATCAAACTTCTATAAATTGCAGACTGAAGGTAACCATCTTTTTAAAATTTGAGGTAATATCACCCGGTAACCAATTAAAAACTTGGAATTGATGACATGGCATTGACGTGTTGGTAAGTTTTGAGCGGGTTGACTCTTTTTTCTAACGTGTCACATGAAAACAAGCTTAGGTCATTGCCTCAAATCACAATTTTTGAAAGCTTGATGATTTTTGGCCTAAAATAAGCTGGTTACCTTTCTATGCAATTTGCCATATTTGATATGCTTCATTTCATATTAATTCTATGTAATTTCTCTCTTATCTTATGATAAATTTTTTGTACACACATATATGAAATCATAAATTATCATCATATTCTTTTCCCTTACAATATTTGTGTCACAATTGGATGTTTGTTCAGGGAGAAGATGCAACTAAAGACATTGATTCATTATCAAGGGAAGATTTGGGCCGTGAAATTGGCTCACGGTGGACTGGAAAAAGAACAGATCAACAAGATCATGATGATGCTAAAAATGATCCTGAGACATCTGTTAATGGACAAGATGAAGAAAATAATGGATATGACACGGAAACAGATGAAGATCATCAATATTATGATGATGACGACACCCAGTCCCACATGGGAATGTTGGAGATGAAGCTAATGATGATTCAAGTTCTTCATACAACTATGACCCAGATGATGACATGGACATGTTAGGTATGTGGTGGTTGTTTATAGAGGTGGCAACATGTTGGGGATCGGGTTGATTATAAGTACCAGTACAAATGGATTGTGTAAGCACGACCCTTGTCCAATTTTTAGCAACTTATTGAAGATAATGAACACATTGATTATGATTATGAAACCATTACTTTTACAATAATAATCTAAATTTATTAATAAGACAATTTAGGAGGTTGTAAGTGTGAGATAGACTTTGGATGACTTTCAACTCTTTCGAGTTGTTACCCCTTTGAGCTAAATCTTGTAATTAAATCCATTTGAGATCAAAGACAACCCAAACTGACTCATTTATAATCAATTGGTTCGAAATTGCTACCTCTAGTTGTTTATATTTTCTCCATGGACGTGCCATGACTTTACTTCCCTTTGTTAGAGATGGTAACTTTGACTCACCCTATGAAGGGTTTCGGTTATTTTTTCCCAACCGGGCCAAATATAAAACTAAAATGGAAATGGGTTGAACGAGTTGACAGTTGTTCAAAGTTTATTTTTAGTGCATCTAACTCCTTGAATCATTTTATTCAAAAAAGTTAGATTGATTTTTTAAAATTGTTTTCGTATTCTTAAATAACACAACAATTATTTGTAAAGAATGGACAAAAAGCATTTGCTGGTTGGTTTGGGTTGCCAGGAGTATTGGGAAATGGGTCCGTTAATAAACTTAAAGGGAAATGGGTCAAACACGTTGAAGTTGCCCAAATTTAGTTTTAATGCATCCCCCGTCTTGTCACTAGTACCTTTATTGCGCTAGCCATGGCGTAATTTCACTTGCTGATGATGTGTTTTTCCTTTCAATTTTCCCTTTCTAAGATATGGAAACCAAAAGCACCCTCATGGTTTGAGAAGATTCAAAGAACTGTGAAGAATATCCTGCAGACTGTCAATCCATTTCAGACTCCAGTAGATGTATCTGGTAAAACTGGGTTCTTTAATATGTAAAGATATGAATGAATTTTTTCCTAATTCTCTATTTGTTTGAATGTTATGTAGAAGCTGAAAATGTACAAAAAGAATATGATGAGGCCAGCACAAAATTTTCTAAATAAAATCGAGGATATCTCGCTTAACAAAGAAGCTAGGGAATGATTTGGTATGCTTTTTAATTTATTTTATAAAATAACAGAAGTTTTTCGATTCTTCTTCTATGACACATGTTTGGCTCTGCAGGACCAGAGAAGGAATTCTACTCATTATATGGTCAATTTTTGAAAGCAAACAACAAGTTACAACCTTTGCAATTTCTTCTTTTTAATTTTTTGTTTATCTATGTTTTTCCATATTGATCGATTTCTCCTTCAAATTCTTCGCTTAATTTGAATTGTTCCTATCTTTCGTTCACTTCATTCCAGATATGTTTATAAAGTTTGCCCATTTAAACAAGCCACTCAGGAGGAAGGGTATAGCACAACACGATTGGGGTAAGTCAAAATACACTCGGTTGAACAGGTCATTTTTAGTGTAGGTGGAAGCAGGTCGGAGTGGTCGGATTGACCAATTTAAATTTATTTTATAAATTAATCACATGCTAGTTATGATAAGAAAAACATATTTTACCATGATAGTCTTTGGGTGACTTTAACCTGTTTAACTAAAAATTTTCATTTGACATGTTTGAGATAAATCAGAACCCATTAAAATCACGTGCTAGTTAGATAGATGGTCAAAAATTAAAATCACACACCTCTAACTCTAGCAAAATAATAATGTAACTTACAAGAGGCTTGGAATTACATACCTAATATTCTGCCCTCCGAATCCTGATATTAATATTCACTCGTTAAATGTCTCAACCTGAAGCAAAATATTCTGCAAATCAAAATTTGTAAAATATTCCCTTTCTTAGCGACTAATTTATCCATCCTTTTATGTTCAGGAAATGGGAGAAATTTGAGGAGTCATATACTGTTATGCTCTTTTCCAATGGTGACAATTGCTGGAACGGTCCTGATAGAAGTTTAAAGGTATTAAACCTTTATTGTGTCATATTAAGTTCATGTTAAGATATCATGACCACAAATTGTCTGTATTAAAAAAGGCCAAGTTCATGGGCTGAAAGTAGCTAAAGTGTATTCTCAGTGATTTAATTAGGGTTTGGTTATTTGGACCCCCATTATTTTAAATCAACACCCCAAAATTTCTATACGGGTCGTATAGCCCCATATGCGTCTGCGTCGTATAGGGGGGTCGTATATACGGGGCGTATAACCCCTCTGACAACCCCTTGAATTTTTCCTCGTAATCAGTGTCGAAATTTGCTATATGCGTCTTATAGCCCTCTGTGTCGTATAGGGGGTCGTATAGGGCTATATGGGGCGTATAGCTCTCTGACACCCCCCCGAATTTTCCTCGTTTTCAGTGCATTCGACCCTATACGCGCTTATGGACCCATACGCGGCGTATAGGGGGTGTCGATTTATCTGAGTGGGTGTCTAAATATTAGGACCCTTTAATTATTGGACTAAATGTGTTTTGGGTCAACCAACCTGACCAAAGTTACCCTTTTTGACGTAGCCATCCCAACCAATTGTTATATACCTTTTATGTTTATCCTATCATATTTATTTCATTTCTGAACACCCATTTATCTAGTCTTTTATCCACATATGACAGGTCAGATTGAGATGCGGCCTGAAAGTCGAGGTTAGTGACGTGGATGAACCAAGTCGTTGCGAGTAAGACCTAATCTTTTTTTTTTTGGGAGAAAATGATTTAGAGGCTTTATGTTATTAGAATTTCAGTTATATATTTGGACTGTTATGACCTATCTGTCATTTTATTTACCTGTTAGAAATAAAATGTTACCAGAATTGACCCATTCTTAAGTCAAATAAGTTGAGATTCTCACCTCTAATTGTAACAATGTAACTAATGCAAGTCTTCTTTGATGTACAAGCATCTGCAGATTATTATTACTAATTAAATAACAATAGATGTGGGTAAATCCGTAAAACTGTGAACCAACTAAATGCCATTTTTTTGCTATTTTCTATTTTTTTTTTTGTGTTTTTTTGTGATAATCATTCCAATTATGATTGTACCTTGGCCTTGATAATATGGAATTTCTAGGTTCTTAATCAGTATTTTCATGGCAGATATGCAGCAATCTTAACCACCCAGCTCTTTGCCTAGAAGGAAAACTCAAGGTATCTTCTACCATATTACTTTGCTTAACGTAACCTACTATAATTTAGGAGGCGAGTGGTTGTGTTGTTGGTTGTTGGTGGTGGTGTGGTGGTGGTGTGGCAGTGGCAGGAGTTAGTAGGGGTTGATGATGGTGGGCCGCGGGAGGTGTCAAGTGGTGGTTGTGGCACCAAGAGGCGATGATGGTTGATGATGAGGGGAGGCAGGGCTGGTGGCGACGGGTGTTAGCGTAGTGATGGTAGGGGGTGGGGGTTGATGGTAGTGACTGGCGGGCCTGTGAGGGTGGCAACGAACATGGTCGTGGTGGGCGTAAGAATTTAATATTGGAAAAATAATTAAATGAATCTATTTGGGTCATTTGCCATTTTTTGAATTTAGTAGGTTCATAGATCAGATCACAATCCATTTAGTTAGAACTTCTAACCATTTTTTGAGTAACTGGAAATGTTTCAGGAGCTGAAAGATGAACTAGACAAGCAAAAACAAATCCACCATGATGAGCTTTGAATCTTCTGGGCCGTTCTTTTTACTGTCAGCGCGCGATAGTAAGTGTTTTATTGAGGAATCAATGCATAGTGTGTTTCTCGATCAACATAGTTTTTGGCAGGCGATGTAGGTAACAACGTGAGGAGTGAAACATGTCTCATTCTTTCATTTTGGTACTAGAAAGTGATTGATTTTGATGAAATGTGGAGGGGTGAGACTTGTAAGCAGGAATATTTTATATCTACAAGATGAGATAAATAGAAACGTTAAATGACTAAAGTAACAAACCGAGCTTGTTTTCCCTTGATGCTAGTGACTTTTAAAAGAAATAATAAACAAGATCATTACCAAAACCCTTCAAAGTTCAAAATGCAGACTCGAGGACATGCACATACGCAAGCATAAATGTGCATGTAAACGAATGAAAACACATAACACTCGTGGTGTATTGAACAAACAAGATATGTATTTGTTAATCTAAATAATTGATGTTTGACAAATAAGTGCGATAAGAGAATTCATCTTATTCAGGAACGTTTTACATATAGTTTGCACTCACGGGTCAAATTTGACACGTGTTGTGTTTTCATGGGTAAACATGACACATTTCATAAAAATATTTTCGTTGATTGTTATTTACTTATTACTTTTTTAAATCAAAACACATGTGGATATTGAAAAATGAGTTTAGCCTACATGTTAGTGTGCTCATTTTTATTTTAACTTTTTGAAACAATACTCGACCAGTATAAGTATTAAAAAACACATTTCTAGAAAAATGTAAAATTAAACATTCGACTTGAGTAACCGTGAGAGTGACACCCAAAACTAAACAGTTTAGCTAAACGTGTATGCAAATTTGACTCCAAACTGGCTTGAGTCTGTTGAGGCCAAATCCAAAACCATAAAATCGCAAAACGTATATTCACATTTGACTACAAACTGGCTTGAGTCCGTTGAGGCCAAATCCAAAACCATAAAATTCAAGTTGTATCGGATCTTAATGTCCTTAATTTACAACTATACCTTTGTGGTACTTAACTTCCTATATAATAAGCTGCATTATAGGTGGTGGAAAAACTGTATAATTGAACTATAACTAATATGTAAAATAATAAAACTTTTTTAACGATTATTTGAATCACTAACGGACCACTGATTCGTCCGATCAACTCCGTTACTTGAGTACAAAACCTTAAGGCTTTAGATTGGCATGTCCCCGAATGAAAGTTCGTACATCAGTCCATCCCTATTAGTTTTGAACCTGAGACAATCCTTAAAAGGAAACCCACCTTAAATGAGAAAACCTCTTGACCCAACCTGTAACATTTTCTTGTCGCAAGTGGAACTTGGAACTTGAGTCTAAGGCCTCACCATTTTAATGAATTCTTAAGTATCTTACTTCAACCACTTAAACTAGATCATTAGTTAAATCAAAAATGGTAATACCCGACCAGTTTAAGCATAAAATGACTAAACAAATTGTATACTCGATGGTTGTTTATAAAATCAAGTAATGTGTTTGTTTAAATTTACCTATATTGATCACGCTCTCATGTTCATTTAATCGATTGATATAAATTGGCGGACTTATTTTTAATTTGACAAAAAACAATCAAATCTAATAAAACATAAAACATTATTTATAGATTCAATTTAAACTCATTTTACTCCATTTACTTTTAGACACATTCCTTTATTTCTATTTCTCGTACAAAATAATAGAAACATATATAATTCATGAAAAGAAACCGTACACATATATATACATATATATATATAGAGAGAGTAACCTCCCGCTTCTCGTGCACAGTTATTCCTTTCAATCCGTTGATCCACAAATTGTGCATACACGTTCTCATCTCCCACTATCATCAACCTCAATTGCTCTCAACCGTCTTTAATCTACATAAATTCATCACACTCCATCTGTTTCATCCGATTGATTGAGCGGAATAACAATAACAATAATAATAATATTATTATGGATCAGATCAACACTGATTTGAGCCAACAGAAGGTGGGATGGAAGAGGCCCAAAACGAAGATCATATGCACTCTAGGGCCAGCTTCCCGATCGATTCCAATGGCTGAGAAGCTGTTGAAGGCAGGTATGAATGTCGCTCGCTTCAATTTCTCTCATGGATCTCACGAGTACCATCAGGAAACCCTAGAGAACCTTCGTACCGCCATGAAAAACACCGGTATTGAATGTGCAGTCATGCTCGATACCAAAGTATGTTTGCTTCTTCCCCCGTTCTTTCATTCATGTGATACAGATCGGTTACGTTTGATCATCTACGTTTCTTCACTATTGTTTGTACGTAAAGTGGATTACCAAATTGTTTTCGAAACCAAATTGTTACGTGTGTTGAGCAATCCAAAAATCAATTCATAGTTTTCATAAATTACATTTGAATTAACGAATTATGATCTTTAGGTTGTTGTAAGTTTCAAACATTTTGATTATTTGATACCAGTACATATATAGACCGAGTGTTTGTTTATGCATGTAGTTTTTAAGTTTAATACTTTATGTATTGGTTGCACCAGTCATAGCATGTCAGAACATTACTTCATTTATGGTGGATATTTATGGATTTCACTATTTATTATGCATTTTTAAAGGCTGTTTTCAGAATCATCACATGTGTTGAGTCTGTTGACCACGTAATGGTTCAATCATTTCTGTGGTAACAACTTAAAACCTACCAACCGAAGCAAGCCAGCAGGTTTGGCTTGTTAGAGATCCAAACAATTTGGCTTTTGTAGTTTAAACGGTTCAGTCTAGTTTGAAACTTGACACGAATCATTTAAGCTTTTATGTTTTACACTGATCAACAACCTTTATATAAAATTTTAAATTTTTAATACAAATTAACATTTCAAAAAAAAAATAAAAAAGAATTGATTCAAACCGTCAAAACCAAACTGTTAACGGTGTTATAGAAAGCATGTCTTAGGAGCAAAGTTTTGAACCTTTTTTTTGGTTTTAGCATAAAAACAGTTCATTTTCTTTCAAAATAATATTTCAGGGACCAGAAATTCGAACTGGGTTTCTGAAAGATGGCAAACCCATAAAGCTGACCCAAGGTCAAGATATCACCATTTCCACTGATTACAGCATCAAAGGGTGATGAAAAGATGATATGCATGAGCTACAAAAGGTTAGCCCATGATGTGAAACCAGGGAGTGTCATCCTCTGCTCAGATGGCACCATTACTTTCACTGTTCTTTCCTGTGACACTGAAAAGGGTTTGGTTCATTGCCGATGTGAGAACACTTGGACCCTAGGTGAACGCAAGAATGTTAATCTTCCAGGGGTCATTGTTGACCTCCCAACTTTGACTGAGAAGGACAAAGAAGATCTCCTTAAATGGGGGGTTCCTAATAATATCAACATGATTGCTTTGTCTTTTGTCCGAAAAGGTTCTGATTTGATTGAGGTTCGGAAGTTGCTTGGAGAACATGCCAAAAACATCGTTCTCATATCAAGGTTCGTTCTTTTTGTCTCCTCATCCACATCATTTTCGTCATGAATGATGGGTTGAAATAGATGGTTGATAACGGATTGAATTGGCTACATGCATGTTTTCGAAACCATATCAGAGTGGTAAAACTGTGAACCAATACGGTTTATAACTTATTAAAACATGTTAGTTTAGTTGAACCATACTAGCTCGTTGGTTCTAATTTCATCTTTTTTATCTTTCGAAATCTCATTTATTGACTAATTTGCTATAATGAACTTATCTCAAATTTATTTACATTTCTAATCCATATAAAAAGGTAAATTAGTTTCATATTTCGTGTTAAATTAGTTATATTCTTTTAATATTTAAATTGTTTAAGACAGTCTTTCAGTTTTTTAGAACATTATATTTATTATTCATTTTGTTAAAATCATAGAAACTATGTTTGGCAGGTGGAGAATCAAGAAGGGGTTGGTAATTTCGATGATATCCTAGCCAACACCGATGCATTTATGGTGGCACGTGGTGATTTAGGAATGGAAATTCCCATTGAGAAAATATTTTTAGCACAAAAGGTTATGATCTACAAATGCAACATGAAAGGAAAGCCTGTTGTAACTGCGACCCAGATGCTGGAGTCAATGATCAAATCTCCAAGACCCACCCGTGCTGAAGCCACAGATGTAGCCAATGCGGTCCTAGACGGCACCGACTGTGTCATGCTCAGTGGTGAGACTGCAGCCGGTGCTTACCCTGAAGTCGCGCGTTCAGACCATGGCTAAGATATGCATGGAAGCCGAAAGCACAATCGACTACTCAGTTGTTCATAAAACTATCAATGCAAACGTGCCTGTGCCAATGAGCCCACTTGAAAGCTTAGCCTCTTCTGCTGTTCGAACAGCCAACACCTCTCAGGCTAGTCTCATACTGGTTCTAACCAGAGGCGGGACCACAGCCAAACTGGTGCTAAGTACCGACCTCCTATTCCTATTCTGTCTGTGGTGGTTCCTGAGGCCAAGACTGGTTCGGATGAGGTGTCAAAAAGTGATGAAGCCACGGCTAGACACAGTTTTGTTGTTCGGGGTTTGGTTCCAGTTCTGTGTGCAAGGCCACTAAAGCTTCTAACACCGAGTCAACCGAAGAAGCACTCGATTTCGGATTACAACATGCTAAGAGGGTAGGACTTTGCAAGGAGGGTGATGCAGTTGTGGCTCTACACCGCATTGGAACCTCTTCTGTAATCAAGATTGTGACTGTTAAGTGATCACTCCGCAGTCATCTGAATTTTCTGGTTGTTTTCTTCAAATAATAACTCATGTTCTAGTCATACACTATACCTATTTTTTGCCTGTCTGGTGGCGGTTAGATGCAACAATGTTTTATCATTTTTCGGCTTCTGGGTGAGAATGAGTCGGTTTGTTTTCATTAAGTTCTAGTTTTAAACGCAAAACCGGATTGACATAGGATGACTCATGATAAAGTACACTTTTTGTTTTGGCTCATATTAATTGGTTCTAAACAGATTGTGTTTGTAGGTTGAGGGGATCTACTTGACACAAACACAAACATGACATGAACCTGAACCAGTCCGGTTAACCCAAACCCAACTGTTTAGCCAAATGTGTTTGCAGGTCACCAAAGTCCATATTCACACCCCAATTCAACAAGATGGATAACATTCATCCAGATGCTGTTTCCATATACACCTCTGCACAAAAAACCATCTATATGATGCAAGTAGGAAGATAACAAAATCAAACCGATACAATGGTTTTTTATTTTTATTTTTTATTTTTGAAGAAAGAACCGAGACTGTTGGTTTTATGAAATTGTTTGGTTTTGTTTTTGTTTTTATGATTTTCATTGGGTTTTGCACACCCTAAAGTACATAATATGGCACAATTTGCAAATGACCAGTAGCAAAGCTTACAATAAACAGAACATGGTTAAAATGTTATAACCGGCGTTGTAACTTGAGAAGCTCCAGCAGTTATCTACAAGAATGTAGGAAAAATCTTCAAGAAGGCATGCGATCCTTCGTAATGGGTACACACAAGCATCGAAACATATTTTTAACCGATCTATGTACATGTTTCTGTAACAGCGTATAAACATTATGTAGAAAAACTTACATCAGGTAGTGATCATCTTCCCTCCGACCACCTTCACCTTCACCCTCACTCTCACTATCTCCATGGCCTGTTGGCCCTGACCTGAGCTCGACCCGGGTGGAGTCGATGGAACAATTGTCAAATTTGGACTCGTGATCTGAGCTCCTGATGTCGGTGAGAACAAGCTGTTAAAAGGCCATGGGAGTGGAAGCGTGACTGAAAATCGCCTTGCGTTTTCACCCGATTCGCCATTTTCACTCTCGGCCCCAGTGAGCCCATTGACCATGATCCCACGCGAAGCCTCTCGATCACATTCCAGTTTTGACTCATCAGCAGGCAACTGATACCTACAAACTGGACACGAACTATGAAGATCCAACCACGGCAGTATACAATCACCATGAAACCTATGTTACACGGCAGCTCTTTCGCCTCATCCCCGCCTCAAACTCCTCCAAACAAACCGAACACTGCACCGTCCCTCGGTGATCTTCACCGTGGGCAGGGCCACCACCGCCTCCTTTTGAGTCGGTGGTGTCCCATAACGGTTCGGGTCATTCTCAGCAAATGCTGCAGAAGCAACTCCAGACCCGGACCAACAAAGTAATCGCCCAACGACCCGATAGCGTGGTTCTGCGGTGAGCCGCCCGAATCAAACGCACCGCCACCGCCACCCTGAACAATGATGGTTTGGTTAAAAGGATTAATGAGAATCACACGCTCACGATCACTCTCCCTATCGGAACTAATATTATTATTATTATTATTATTATTATTCTCCGATTCCGGCGACATTCCGGCACGAATCCCTTGAAGCAGATGGAGGATAGTGGCGGAGCTCCGCCGTCTCCGCCTCACATCGACTCCAACTCTCTATCCAACTCATTGTCATTACGATCTTCGTTTTCATTGTTAACATCAGATTCAGTTTGTCTGAATCTCGGCGACGGCGAGGGTTACTCATCATTCCGAGCAAAATTGGGGCCCAAAGTGAAATCGCACGGTCATTTGCAGAATCTCCGGCGATATGGTGGTGGTGGTGGTGGTGTTATCACTCCTTACGCTGTTCAATTCCTCCACAAATCCGCTGTGACATAACGAACACTTGATCGTTCAGCCTCCGTGATTGTTTCAACTGCCCTTGAGCATTCGTGACACCAGTATCCTGTTGATTGACTCCCTTCTTCATCTGAAATCAGAAATATCATCGTTCAAATTTCAGCACAATCGAATTATGCTTTTGGTGAAAGCAAAATATATAATATGCAGATAGATCTAAGCAGATTAAAACGCTATTGATCGCCATTATAAGCTGCTAAATAGATCATCATGCAGCATAATCGACTGTTTGTGATTTGAAATCAAATGAACATCGAATCCGATGATCACAAAGAAGAAATATCAATCAAATCCTAAAAACCCAGATCAGAGAATCAAACCAGAAGAATCTGAAAGCAGCTGAATGATCCAACCCGAATCATAAAATAATTTGACCCTTTAGGCCATCATTACTAAAAATCAATTTCGAAACAACCTGAAGTCATTACGATTTGTTTAAAATTTTGAACAAAACCCACAAAACGGATTCGAAATGATATGAATGAGCAAACACCTGTAATGTTCTTCCCAAGAACCAAAAAGGTAGTAATTGGTGGAGAAATTGAAACGGGTATGGATGAAATTGATGAGGGTTGTTTGTTCTTGGGATGAATTTCCCCTCTTAAGTTTGAATTGATTTGTGAGATTGAGGGGTTTGTGTATTGAGGTTGAAGGAAGTGGAAATGGGAATTTTGTAGGTCAGGGGTTGTCTGATGAGTGAAATGATTAGAAATGGGTGGGGGAGAAAAGTAGAAACCATCGATTCCTTTTATTTTTGGAAATTATATGGTATCTATTTCAAATCTAAAAGACGGCCTATAAAAACTTTACCGTTCAATTATATATAATTTAATTAGTGGATGCATGCAAATACAACAATCCAAAATGTTAATTTATTTTTAAACTTAACGACGATCGAAAATGTTGAATTGTTTTATGTGAGTGAGGGTGTATACCTCACACTTATATGTGTTTGTTACATTGTTGTGATAGTGTGTCTAAGCATGGGATTCTAATTTCACACTTCTAATTTTTGTTTAATATGGTAATGAGTTTTTAATACACTTGTATATGATTATGCATCTAATTTATTACAAAAATTTGTGCAACTTCTTATGTTTGAGTCAATATATATTGTAGTGAGTTTTTATGTATCAATACATACATAAAACAAATTATTTTAAGACTTCAAAAATCTTACAGAGAATTAGCATTCCATGTAGAGATGTAAGCGAGCTTAGCCGAGCCGGTCTCTAGTTCGCCTAATCTTGAGTTTGGCTCGTAAGTAGTTTTTCAAGCTTGCGTTCTACTAGCGCTTGACTTCTTTATTATTAATTATTATGAGAATTTTTTTATATTCATGTATAATTGCTTAATTGCTTTATATGTTTTTAACTATTACTAGTATTAAGCCCCATCACGCTGCGGTGGGGCGTAAAACCGTGCAACGTAGCACTAATGTCACGTCACCCTCAGCGACTACCAACACTGGAAAAGCTCGTTTTAGAAAATAAATAAATAAAAACCGAACGAAAAGTATACATAAATATTAAACACAATAATTAAGTGGATCTAGTACCCTGCACGTTACTACGGGGTCGTTAAACATAAAAAAGACATAACAACGATGAACCACATATGTTACGACGTGTTAACTTTTAAAATTTATACCGAAATGTAAAACAAAAAAATTGTAAATATGAAATGTATGAGGGAAGAAAGTTGAAAGTGACAAAATTTATTGGTTAGATTGTAAAAAATGTAATAATATTGGGTTGAAAATAAAAAATTAAAAGAAAGGAAAAAAAACAAAAAATATATACAATTATAAAGCTAATGGTACAATAATCATGCATTGTGAAGTTAATAATTATATATATTAAATTTTCATATAAAATAAATATAATAGCTGTTGATTTTCATCATAACTTTATATATAATAATGATTTCATACATACACATAAAAATATTAAATAAAATAGGTTCACGAGTCTAGTGAACATGATATGTGATGTTTGAGCTTAAGCTTGTTTATTAATGAGTTCAAATACAAGCTTAAGTTTGGACTAGAGCGTTTTTGGGTGGGTCACCCCGTCACACCCACCACACCCAAAAAAAAAAGTGTATATAACATCTTAAGGGTGGTGAGGGTGCCATGTCACATCCATCACACCACAAAAAAAAAAAAATTTGAATGGACAAAATAGGTGGTTGGAGAAGTGGGTCACCCGCGTCAACGACGGTAGGGGAGAGTGGTGTTCTTGGTGTGGATGTGGTGTGGGCATGATAACTACATGTCGGGTGGCGTAATTTTTTTCCGTGTGTGGGACCAGCAGCGGTGTTACTGCATGGCGCGGGTTTCCGTTGCGTCCTTGTGACGACAACACCCCCAACACCCAATATCAAGTTGAAAAAATATCAACTATCTCAATTACCGTTCATCATAATGTATCAAAAGAAAGAAACTAAAAATAATAAATCATTCGTATAGTATATGAATACATAATTAATAATATTTGAATTCAAATATTATATAAAATATAAAAAAATAATGATTAAAATTGGAAATTATGCTTTAAGAAATAGTACAAAGTCACATGGACATTTTAGTCCCTCAAATACTCAACTCGACCCAATTATTACTCACCGACCCACGTTTCCGCTCTTCGCCATGTGCAATAATTCACGTTTAGTGCTTGTACCTTGCGCAATAGGTTTTGCACCTTCACTTTAAAGAGTTACTAGTGCAACCATTGCCGTTTGCCACAACACAATTTTAAGATACAATAACATCTCAGGAGGTGTTTGTTTTTTCAAAAAACCTGTTTCTTATTTCTTTTGTCTGCGTCGGGCAGATCACGTGCAGACGTTAAGGTATGCAGAGTGTTTGATTTTTGAAAGACTTTGATTAAAAAAGACCTGTGCGAAACCTGCATGGTACAGACTTGACACAATCAATTCTAAAGTTTTCTAAAGTCTGCAGAGGATTAAACATCATCACCCACCACCACCCGTGTCCACACCCCACCGTCCTCCACCACCACCGTCCGCCGCACCACCGTCCGCCCCCCCCCGTCCGCCGCCACCACCACCCGCCGCCACCACCGTCCGCCACCACCACCACCCACCATCCACCATCACCCACCATCTCCATCACCACCACCGTCCAGCACTGCCGTTACACCACCAGTTGTGACAGCCAAAATAACATAAGTATCCAAATTGCAAGTTATCCGTTATTCGGTAAGTAGTTCTAAGAACTTTTATTATACATTACAAATAAATTAGATAAAAAAATATGTTTCTATATACATAATTTTCTAGTAAGTAAATGATCACCATACTATAAAGGTATCATTGAGACATTTCCCAGATGATCTAGTGTTTACCTTACAAATACATTTCATTATAGAAACGATCTTCCATCAACGATAAATCTACAAATACGAAAAATTGAAGAAAATAATTTAAATAATAACGTACTAGATAAATGGTGATGCATTTATGCTTTGCCAAAAAGCATGCACGTCATTATAAAACTATAAAACATTCTTGATTCCAAACTATACAATTGTAACCATAATAACATGTATGATGCATCCACGTCTAGCTTTTAGACCAGATTTTGATGATAACATAAGTAATGTTCGATCTATAATGGTAGGTTTGCATAACAGGCATTGATTTGAAGACCGGTCGAACCGCCGGTCGAAACCGGTCGACCGGGATTCGAAGGGGTGGCCGAACCGGTTCAGCCAGTTTGTTTTTGGAGGGTGGACTGGCCGGTTCGCCCGAACCGGTGGTCGGACCGGATTTTGAATTTTTTTTTTTTTTTGGATTTTAATGGGTAAAAACAAGGGGTAACAATAAAATTAGTATGTTGGACATAAAATTATTGATAAGTTTCATATATAACTATAAAATACACACATAAATTACTTTATTGAATTATATATATAATATATATATATCTTATATATATAATATGACGTTATCCGGTTCTTAAATCCGGTCCGACCACCAGACAATAAGGCGTTTGGTTCGAAGTCCGATCTGGTTGTGAAAACATTGATAATAGGTCAGACACGACGCGGTAAGACACGAACAAGATAAGTCTGACACGAACACGACACGATAACTATATCGTGTTATTATTTCAGAAACGAACACAAACCTGTTTAGAAGCAGGTTACACGATAAGACGTGTTACAGACACGATAAAAAACACACGTTTAATGAAACAAAAGTTGATAAAGTCCATCAAAGTATTGAATAAATTTAATTTTACATGATAATCCTTGATTTAAAACAAAAGTCTATAAAAATCTTATTAACGGATAACGTAGTTTATAGAGGACAAGCGGAATTCGGATAGACTTAGCGGAGGCCTGAGACTTGGTCAGTTGTACTATGATAGTCTTACTAGATTGAAGTGGTGGGATAAAGGATAAGGTTATAAAATAAACTGAACAACAATAACATATATCATAAATATATAAATAAATATATAATTATTTTAAATAGGTTAAAAATATAAACAGGTGCGTTAACAGGTTAACAGGTGTTTAACATGTTAGACAAGAGTTTTATCGTATCTTAAACAAGTCGACTTGTTAATTATACGAAACCTGTTAATTTCGTGTCGTATTGTGTCGTGTTCAGGTTCGTGTCAAAATTGTCAGCCCTATATAATGGATATACAACCAGTAGTGGATCGAGAAGTTTTTTCATGGGGTCAGAATATTTTTAGGAAAGTTATCTATCATTAAATATTAATATTTTCCTATTTCGGTATGGGTTTGGTCCCGATTCACGTAATATAACGATAAACCCAAATTAAAATTCAAAAACATATAACTATACGTCAAAATAAAAATACATTATCCATAGCACTGCTCCATAGCGGGTTTAAACTTTTGAAACCTAGCCATTACGTAATCTTAATAAATATTTCTAAACAACTGTTTTTTAATATAACAAAGACA